>MJUU01002492.1:235758-278725 GCA_002080025.1 Modiolus philippinarum | reverse complement strand
GGATATGGGATGTTGTCTCCTTGACATTTACCCCATTTCCTTTCTTTTTCATATGAAATATTTGTTGTATTCAGCACATCAGAATGACACAGTATACAGGACCAAAAAAGGAACAAGTAGAATGGACATGTCATATGTGCATCACAGATGTGCACACCTCTCCATCCATCATTTGCGATGAGTGTCTCCAATGGCAACATCAAAAATGTGCCGTCTTAAAAGCTGCACCGAAACCGCGCTTTTGGTTTTGCACCGATTGCTGTAGAAAATAAATGTTGATTGAAATATTAAAATAAAAAGTTTTTTAAACACAATTTATATTTGAGAATCTACATTTTTCATTTATTCTAAAAAAAACTTTATTCTTGAATGATCATGATGAAATAGTTTGTGTAACAATAATGTGTAACAATAACTTGGACGTTTATTGTCAGTTCCGTATCCGGCAATGTACTCCGGATATTATTTTTTTGTGTAACAATAATTTCCCGTTATTTTTACATATATGATATCTATGTAACCGTATCCAGTGCCAAAGGTTTATCCACTTGGTATTTCCAATTTCGTTTATAACGTAGCTCTTGATTCTTTGTAGTTGATTTTTTCTTATATCGGTATACTCTGGACAACTTGTAAGTAATTGTCGAAGATTTTTCTGGTTCAAGTCTGCATAACGCCTAACGGATATGTTGGGTTTACCTCTGCCTTGTTGAATTTTGCATTCAGTTTAATAAATGTTCCTCGATGCCGTGCTATGACTAGTACTGGTTCTTTTATGACTTAAATGCACTACAAACAAACACCCAGCAGATATTGTGAGTTTAATAAAATGTTCCTCGATGCCGTGCTATGACTAGTACTGGTCCTTTTATGACTTAAAATGCACTACAAACAATTAAACATTACCTGTTCCACAGCAGTTATGACTTGGACTGTTAAATGTGTCGAAACTTTCAAATTCCTGGCCACATTCGCTGCACTGCAACACGCAATCGACTATGGACGCCATTTTGAAAGGTAAAGGAAACCGCCGAAACCGCACTCGGAGGTGGTTTGTTCGGTTTCCGAAACTGGTTTTGGGTTTGAGACAATAAATTAAAAAACTGGTTTTGGTTTAAAACCAGTTCCAAACCGGTTTGTCAAATAAATAGAAAGTTTATAAAACCAAATCAAAACCAGAACTGGTTTAAATGCAATAAAAACGCCCCAAAAGTGTACTTACCTTTCATGTTGTTATGCTGTCCATATTTACATGTTTACAACATGATGTCCAATTTCACACTTTGTTTTGCTACAGATCTAGTGTCAATTCCAAATATGCTTACAATTAAATACGTAAAGAATTGTATCATATACATAGAAAGTTTTTCTGGAGTAAATATACATGTCCATTTTAACTGTTCGTGCTATATAAATGTAAAACAACAAGTCGTATCTAAAATGTACATGCCCGTTTACGTACGACTATCCACTGAATTGTTTGTGGCTTACACTATGAAATCCATGAATTTCTATCAACGTAGTAGGTTAATCATTACACACATTATTACGTATGATTTTTTCTACTTATGGTTTCAACTCGCCTCTATTATTCCGATTATACTTGAAAAATCTGGTGGAAAATATCGAGAGACAAAAATACAAAACACAAGGTCACCAACTTCTTCAATCAATCGTGCAATGATAACAATATCGATTTTTAGGTCACACGAGTGTGTATATTTAGATAAGAGAGAGGTCAGACGTACTTTTAGATTGTTAAATACATGTGTTCGTTATGATAAAGATGTTATGTTTAATATTTTTACCAAGTATATGTATGTTATTTTAATAATTATAATGTTAGAAAAATGTTTGTATACAGATGAATATTTCATAATATATGATATATGTAAATTTTTAAAGTGAAAAACAAAAATATAGTAAATCTATGTTGTCTCAATGTAAATGGTATAAATAACAGGGAAAAGAGAAATCGTGTTATTGAATGGCTAAAAATGCAAAAAAGTGATATTTGTTTTCTTCAAGAAACACATTTTGATAAGGAAATCGAAAAAGAAATAAAACAAACAACTAACTTCGAAACTTTTTGTAGCCATTATTCAACTGCGAGAAGCGGAGTCGCTATTTTTGTTAAAAAATCATTAAATTATGAAATAATAAGTACACATAACGATACTGAAGGTCGGATCATTTTGATTAATGTACAAATTGACAGTACTATTTTTACTTTTGTTTGTCTATATGCTCCAAACTGTCGAACTTCTAGAAATACTTTTTTCAAAAAGGTTAATGAAATGATAAAGGAACATGGGATAGGAATACAAGTGGTAGGGGGGGATTTTAATGATACATTGAAACCAGTTGACAGAAAGTCTAAAAGACAAGAAAGTCAAATAGTTCAACCAGTTAACGGTTTAAAAATACTTATTAAAAATCACAATTTTATTGATTTATGGAGATGTATGAATGAAAATAAACAACAATTTACCTGGCGGAGAAAAGATAATACACAGGCAAGTAGAATAGATATTATTTTGATAGATTCGGACTTTAAACATTTAGTAGAATGTTGTAAAANTTACCAGATTTGGAATTGTGATCAATTGTGTCTCTGTAATTCTTTGTGATGTTTTTCCATTTCTGTTCACATTGTGATGCAGTAAAAGAGAATCCAAGACCTGTCATGCTTGTAGATATTTTTTCCCAGACAGACTTCTTTTTGTATCCAACTTTATTAAATAAATGATCATTTTCAGTGTGAAGCTGAATTAATTTAAGCACTGCTTCTTTTGACCACTGCCTAACTGTTACCATGGTTACTAAGCTTTGATTACTGATGGTTCTTTGGGTATCATCATTACACTTTTCTTCATTTCCGTCTTTGTTGCAATCAGTTTCTGGTTTATCGTCACTTGACTCTGAAAGCATAATTATTTAATGTAATGTGAACTGCCACCACTTTGAAAATTTTAAGTTATCCTGCAGGCTACCTTAAACAGAGTTCTATCATCCTGCAAAGTTTCATTTAAATCTTCAAAATTTCAAATAAACAATGAAAGGATATATGGAGTAAATGCACATGAGACAATGCTTTTATTGTTGTTCTTCATCATAAAGTCACCATGAGGCCTTCAACAATGAGCTTTGTTCATACTTCAGTAAGTTCAAGACGGCCCCTAGCACCGGTTTGAGCGGAATTCATTGCTAATTGTCGAACAACCCTACATCCATGTCAGAATCTACATTTTAAGTAATTGTGTTTTCAAGGACTATTTGAGCAACTCCTTATCCATAACACATTTTTCCCTAATATTTCATGTGCATTTTATGCAAGTAAAATATATGTACTGTATTAAGCCTAAATAATTATGTTTTTCCAGTAACCTCACCGTCCCCAATTAACATGTACATTGTAGGTTGTCAAAAAATAAAACCCAAAATTCCAGTCTTTCCAGTCTTAACTACTACATAAGCAGGTTTCTGTCAGAAACAATATCTACCTGTAAATTATCAGAAAACCATAACAGTGGGCATTTATACATTTATATAAACTTGCAAGTACAAAATGCAAATAAAGGCCTGCCTACCTACTCTAATTCTTATGAGGATGTTACTGGGAATACAGAATTTTTTTTATAAGGCCTTACATTTTAGTAATGATTTTACCTGTAGTGGTTGTTCTGTCTGTAAAGTTGCAAATGACTTGGTCAAAATTTGACCAATCAACCAATAGGTTAATAATCCATGGGTATTGTATTGTTGCTGCCACTACCTCTTTTCCTCTTTCGTTTAAATTTTCTTGAACTTTTTTGTACAGAGGTTTTTTCTTGTTGTAAACAATTACTGGGATGTCAGCAGGTTGAACTTTTCTTCTGAATAAATCTGCTTCCTCTTCATTTTCACAAACATAACTTTTCAAAATTTCTCTGGAAGCAAATTTATGAAATGCTGTAGGAAGGATCATGGAAATAGGTCCCTCTGCGTGGGACTCAGTGCTGGTTCTGCTGGTGTTTGTAGCTTCTGCATTGTTCTCGTTGCCTGAAATCATAGGAATTCCTGTCTTTATTTGGGTAACAATTACAAATTTAACATTGGACTATCTACACGGTTGGAAACAGTTTTATATACAAATCTTGTGAATTTGGTACATAAAAATAAGGTCCTGTGTTAAGATTACCTCTGCAAAGACAGTTTGTTCAAGAAGATTGCTACGTAAACTGGACTATCCTATTTACTTTTTACAGATATTCTTGTTTTATTTAAGCAGACAAATTACAATCTATTTTCTCACTTTTATTCTCAAAACAGGGCAAACAGGATAATGTGTTTCTACATAAAATAGACTCCCCTGACCCGTTCTCGATAATTATGGAGAATATCAACCAGTCCACAATAATGCTTTTGTTTGTGTGTCAGATTTTTTTACAATGAACAATGGCTTTTTTTTAATTAAAGGTTATTTTAAGAGTTCAGGTAGGGAAATTAAAAAGGTTGAGAATGCATGAATTTAGGGAGCAACCAGTTGATTTTTTTTTGGGGGGGAGGGGGGTGCTATTGTAAGCGCACTTTCTTTCCGGCCTGCAGTACGTCCGGGTACATAAATACTCTAGTGTATTTCTACCTTGCACCAGTGCGTTTATTCCATCAGAACAAATACCCTAGTGTATAAATGTCGTGGAATGTTTGCCCTAGTGTATGAAAGAATACCCAGGTGGAAAGAATTACACTATGCCTATGGTGAAATTTGAAATCAAAAGGCAAGATGAAAAAAATCTCCATAGCCCAGAAAAATCAAATGGTTGCTCTCTTGAGCATGTTGAGGCCCTGTAGCAGACAAAGTTTCGTGAAATCAAGACGGAATTAAACAACTTAACCAAAAGTAAATTACCAGCTTCTTCTTCTTTTATGTAAATCCCTCCTATTTGGGAGCACTCCGATAAAATATAGTCCATATTTAAAATTGTAGTAAAAGTTCATTTATGATCGCAAATTTAAAACATCCATGCGGTGTACATGTATATACAACTTATCGTGCTTGATTAAATAATAGTAGTATCTCAGGATATGGGATGTTGTCTCCTTGACATTTACCCCATTTCCTTTCTTTTTCATATGAAATATTTGTTGTATTCAGCACATCAGAATGACACAGTATACAGGACCGAAAAAGGAACAAGTAGAATGGATATGTCACATGTGCATCACAGATGTGCACACCTCTCCATCCATCATTTGCGATGAGTGTCTCCAATGGCATCATCAAAAATGTGCCGTCTTAAAAGCTGCACCGAAACCACGCTTTTGGTTTTGCACCGAATGCTGTAGAAAATAAATGTTGATTGAAATATTAAAATAAAAAGTTTTTTAAACACAATTTATATTTGAGAATCTACATTTTTCATTTATTCTAAAAAAAACTTTATTCTTGAATGAAATAGTTTGTGTAACAATAATGTGTAACAATAACTTGGACGTTTATTGTTACACAGAAGAAATGTCAGTTCCGTATCCGGCAATGTACTCCGAATATTATTTTTTTGTGTAACAATAATTTCCCGTTATTTTTACATATGATATCTATGTAACCGTATCGAGTGCCAAAGGTTTATACACTTGGTATTTCCAATTTCGTTTATAAGGTAGCTCTTGATTCTTTGTAGTTGATTTTTTCTTATATCAGTATACTCTGGACAACTTGTAAGTAATTGTCAAAGATTTTTCCGGTTCAAGTCTGCATAACGCCTAATGGACATGTTGGGTTTACCTCTGCCTTGTTTTGAATTTTGCATTCAGGTATTGTAACATATATGTACCTGTAAGCATACGTGTCTTTATTGCTGCCTTTCTGACATCTTTAACGGAGTTTGAAATAGTGTTCCAAACAAACAAAACACCCAGCAGATATTGTGAGTTTAATAAATGTTCCTCGATGCCGTGCTATGACTAGTACTGGTTCTTTTATGACTTAAATGCACTACAAACAATTAAACATTACCTGTTCCACAGCAGTTATGACTTGGACTGTTAAATGTGTCGAAACTTTCAAATTCCTGGCCACATTCGCTGCACTGCAACACGCAATCGACTATGGACGCCATTTTGAAAGGTAAAGGAAACCGCCGAAACCGCACTCGGAGGTGGTTTGTTCGGTTTCCGAAACTGGTTTTGGGTTTGAGACAATAAATTAAAAAACTGGTTTTGGTTTAAAACCAGTTCCAAACCGGTTTGCCAAATAAATAGAAAGTTTATAAAACCAAATCAAAACCAGAACTGGTTTAAATGCAATAAAAACGCCCAATGTTTCAACACATAATGAAATGAAATGAAGATATATGGCACAAATATCTTCATTATACCTTATAAAGGATGTGTGATCCCTGAGGATTTATGTTGAAAGTTCATTTTTGTATAACCAAAATGTGCCAAAAAAGACTCTTACTTGAGTAGAAGCTTTACACATCTACATTGTCACTGAATTCTAGTCAAATATAAAGATTAGTACCAATTTAATAACAAAATGACATATAAACCTTATTAGAAAGAGAAGACAGCTCTGCAATATCAAATCAGTGACGTTTGGCCTGTTCAGAACATGTAACCATTCATATATATCTATGCAAATCATAATATCTATTAAATACCCTATCTCCAGAGAATATTTGAAATGTATAATAATAAATTTATTTGAAACATATTTTGTGTACAATTTTACTGTTTCCTGTAAATATGCATATCCTTACATTTGTCCTTTACTACTTCAAAATTTCATAAGAAAACATCAAACCCTCACAACTAGTTATCATCGGATACAACTGAATTACTACCTTTCTTTCACCCTCTTCAGGTAGTCTGAATACTTTAGCTTGTTCTTCCAGTGTAATTGTAGAATGAAGAGGATAAATAACCAAACTGAAATAGATTTATATAAAATACAGAAATTGTTCATTTCAATGTTTGTCCTTTTTGGTTTTGGTTTTTCTTTGTTTTGTTTGGCTTTTTTGTGTTTCTTTTTTGGTTATTTTGCGTGTGTGTTTTTTTTTTTTTTTGCTTTTGCAAGTTCAAGGTCATAATGTCTATAAATATGGTACCTACAGTAAGCTCTCATCATAATGTAGTCACATACAAAATAGCAACATCCAACCACTAAACAAACAACTTCTACTAGGAAGGTTAGTTTTTAATCAAAGTGCAGTTTGCACTGAAAGGTGGTTGGCTTTGTCAGCAATGAATATACCATGTGTAGCTGACCTCGATCAAGGGATTGTGATCTCAAATTCAGGGCAAAACTTAAAGTATCAATACTTGGGAATTAGAAAGGAAAACTTTTTTACAGCTCAAGTAATATTTGATGTAAAAAATAAGTGAGAATCACATTGTGGATTATGGATTAACTGTCCGAAGTTTTGTGCCGATAATCTCAAGTTTGATTGAGGGGGGTAAACATTTGATTTTCTGGGGGTCTGGGCGAATTGCCTAGAAAATTGTTTTTTATTTTCATGAAAATCTAAAACAAACTAGAGTAATGACTGTCAGAAACGACAGTGATCCCCGCACCCCCTGTTTGACACAGAAAACAGCTATAGACCCTTGGAATAATGTTTCTTAACATTTTTGAAATTAAACTATTGACAGTCACTATTTTTACCATAAGGAATGAAGAATATATGGTTGTTAGGCAGAATTCCAAAAAATAAGTAGTCTTTGAGACTTTCTTGAATTTTACCAAACTTGGAATCATATACTGTGAAAGTACTATTGTTCGTGGGGTTCCAAATTTCGTGGATTTCGTGGTGTGGTTTAACCACGAAATTAAGTTCCCAACGAAATGCGAATTTCCCCTTGAGCTTTTATGTTTGGAATTCGAAACCACGAATTTAAGTATCCACGAAACAGTAATATTTATGAAAACCACGAAAATTGGTGACCACGAATAAAAGTACTTCCACAGTATTTTGGAAATCAAGTTTGTGAAATGTTTCTTCTAATTCTAACAAATTTTTTAACTATGGTTTCAATGTAGAATTCCAAAAAATTAGTGGTCTTTGACACTTTCAGGAAATTTACCAAAATTGGAATCAAATATTTTTGAAATTCAATTGGTGAAAATGATTG
Source organism: Modiolus philippinarum (assembly GCA_002080025.1). Taxonomy (NCBI): domain Eukaryota; kingdom Metazoa; phylum Mollusca; class Bivalvia; order Mytilida; family Modiolidae; genus Modiolus; species Modiolus philippinarum. Next base: position 270,610 of record MJUU01002492.1, on the reverse strand, counting down.
CCCTAATGGAAACAAGAGCTGTCGCCGAATGGCAGCGAAAGATACCCCCCGCTCATTGAACCCTGAATCGATATGGTAAGTGCAAAATAAAGTTGGTGTGGACACAATACAGGTGCGGACACAGTACAAGTGTGGACACAATGATATAATCTTCAAGAAAAAACTTTTTACAAGGGTTCCATTGAAAACACTCTGTCTAAATCAGACAAATATAAAATTCACCCTTTTCAGGCTATTTGACATTTTAGACATCTACATAGAGTGTTCTTCCTTTGTCTAAAGTTTCATCAAAATCCTTCTAGTGGTTTAAGAGGAGTTGCGCTTACGAGGTAACCCATGAATAAGGAATCTACGAAAAGTCAAAGTCGGATTATCTCCCCTTCCTGGTTTCTGACAATAATTATATTCCTTCATGCACATCTCCTAATAGTGTTCTTACTTTGTGTGAATTTCATTAAATTCCTTCAAGTGGTTTAAGAGGAGTTGCGCTTACGAGGTAACCCATACATGGGGAATCAACGAATAGTCAAAGTCCAATTATCTCCCCTTCCTGGTTTTGGACAATAATTATATTCCTTCATGCACATCTCCATATAGTGTCCTTCCTTTGTGTAAAGTTTCATCAAAATCCTTCAAGTGGTTTAAGAGGAGTTGCGCTTACGAGGTTACCCATAAATAGGGAATCAACGAAAAGTCAAAGTCGGATTATCTCCCCTTCCTTGTTTCGGACAATAATTATATTCCTTCATGCACATCTCCATATAGTGTCCTTCCTTTGTGTAAAGTTTCATCTAACTCCTTCAAGTGGTTTAAGAGGAGTTGCGCTTACGAGAAGTGTGGACAGACGGACAGACGGACAGACGGACGGACAGACAGACAGGGTGATTCCTATATACCCCCCCAAACTTTGTTTGCGGGGGGTATAACAAACCCTAACAGCATGGTTGCTAGGTAGAATTCCAAAAAATACGTGGTCTTTGACACTTTCAGGAAATTTACCAAAATTGGAGTCAAATATTTTTGAAATCCAATTGATGAAAATGTTCATCTTAAAGTACACAAACATTTTAAGTATGGTTGCTAGGTAGAATTCCAAAAAATAAGTGGTCTTTGAGACTTTCAGGAAATTTACCAAAATTGGAATCAAATATTTTTGAAATTCAATTGGTGAAAATGATTGCCCTGATGGAAACAAATCCTAACAGTATTGTAACTAGGTAGAATTCCAAAAAATAAGTGGTCTTTGACACTTTCAGAAAATTTACCAAAATTAGAATCAAATATTTTTGAAATTCAATTGGTGAAAATGATTGCCCTAATAGAAACAAATCCTAACAGTATTGTTGCTAGGTAGAATTCCAAAAAATAAGTGGTCTTTGAGACTTTCGGGATATTTACCAAAATTGGAATCACATTTTCGAATTCTAAGATTTCAGAATTTTTATTTTTTCCAAATACTTGCCAAAATATAAGATTATATGCCAAAATGTCCAAAAATATCAGTCTTTGACATTTTCAGGAAATTTACCAAAGTTGGAACCGGAATCAAAATTCTGAAAGCTTATTGTGCATCTACAGACTATATGCAACAATTCTGCAACAAAATTAAATGCATAAATCCAAAAAATATGTAGGATGTATTTGCGTCACATGCCATATGTGTTATAATCCACATTTTGTGGTCTTTGTCAAATCGACATCTTGGGGCCTCTTGTTTGCACCAAGACCAATATCAAAAATCAGAAAGCTTATTGCACATCTGCAGCATATATGCAACAGTTCTATATCAAAATTAAAACCCTAAATCCAAAAATGTAGGAGGAGTTCGCGTCGCAAGGATGCAAGACGGACGGAAGGACGGACAGACGAAGCCAACGACAATATCCCTGAACTTTCATTCGAAAGTGCGGGGATAATTAAAATATATTTTCACCAAATTTCACATCCAATCATTTATTTGCAATTGCAACACAAATTTATTCTTCAAAATTGAATTTTTTATTTTAATGACAAGAAGGATAAAAATATTTATTTTCACTGGCACCAAGATTAAATTATTTATTTACAAAATCACCCAAGCCCCTGCTCCCCGAGATTCAAATGGTCGTCACCTTAGTGTGACAAACAGCACAGTATTTTATATCCGTCCAAACTCCTTTGGTCGAGGAATTGCAGATACTATGCACAATAGTATTTCTTTATTCTCCCAGAAACAGAATTCTAAGTAACCATGATGAAAGCGCTAATTAGTAGAAAGAAGGATGCCTTTAGAATTAAAGCATCGGTTGGCATCAGCGCCAGTGGTTTCACCAACCACTTCAAAATATATCCAAAACTCCAGTCACTGTCTGATATACATGTACTTTCTAAGATATTCTTCTTATAAATAACCACCATTCAACTCATAACGGCGGTGTTTTAGTTACGCTACATTCTCCTTGAATGTTCGAGAAAGTGAAAGTAAACAGCCATATTAGAACTATGGGAACTCATCGTCATTTATCCTACATGACTGCTTAAAGTTCAAATTTTCCCGCTCTTTAAAGAAAAATTCCGAATATATTATGCTTTATGTAACTATAGCCATTGTTCGCTTTTAAGGGTGTGGGTGCTATGTTTTAGTGTGTTTTAATTTTTTAATGAGAAATCGAGTGTGTATAAGATATTTTTCATATGCCATGTGCAGTGCTCCAACGTTGGAGGAACTTACAAGACAAGTAACAAGTAACAAGTAACAATTAAAACCAAACTAAGCGCATGCGTGTACATTTATAAACAAAACAGAGTGTTCATCGCATGGAAAGACAATAAATATACTTATACAACGATATCGAAAATAGATATACATTAAAATATCATTCATTACTTAAAGCAACTGTCACCTAGTTGATTGTTTTCAAGGAACTGATAAAATCAACAAGACTCGGCTGCAATAGAAATTAATACACACAACCGATTAACACAAATTAGCTGAAGACCGTATGTTCATTACAGTGCAACAGAGTCCTTATTATTATGTGGCAATGAACGAGATCTATGAAATTGTTTCACCAAAAATTACGTTATTAGTGGGTATTTTGCTGTTTTGAACACTTACATAGCCATAGCTTATAGCGGTTTGAAGTATATCATATAATAAGCATTAGCTGTAGTGCATTCTTTGGAACCTGATCTTTGCAATAAGGTGGCCAACCACCTTAAATAAAGGGCTACGCCAAGCACAGCATGATACAACCGCAGCATGTTGACCACTGAAGTTTGAATAAGTGTAATTTAAAAGTGAATAACGACACAGTTAAGAGTTTGACACAGTAACTAGATGGACACAATGAGGAGTTTGATGCAGTAATTAGCTGGACACAAACTAAGGAACATTAAAATTAGCCCTTTTCATTCCTAAAAGTTCCAAAACTGTAAGATTTGAGCAAAATTGCTGACATACTACTGACAACAAATATCGAGATGAATCCAAAGAAAAAAATCCCCATCGAAATCCAATTAAAAATAATGACTCAACATATTTTCAAAAATTGCAATTTGGTTCCTTTGACCCCTTATAGTTTGCAAACGGTAAGAGATATGCCAAATCTGTTGACATACTTCCATAAGCTTACAACAAGAGGAATCTAAAGAAAAAAATCCCATCAAAATCGGATGAAAAATAAAAATTTTAGGTAATCTGCATGTTTGCAATTTTAGCCCCATTTGGCCCCTCATAGCTCGGAAAGGAAACAAGTTACCAAAAATCTAATCATGCACCACTATATTAATTTTTCATTTAGAATACATTGCAAAAAACTACATCAAAATCGGACTGATAATAAAAAATTGAATTTTTTTAAATTTGCCCCTTTTGGGCCCCATTTATCCCATGAACAGTACATGCCACGTCAAATCCATTGACATAATTCAGATAGGAAATTTCCTCAGGAACACACTGAAAGAAACCCCATCAAAATCTGATAAATAATAAATATTCTACTGCCAAATATGTGAAAACACCCAATTTTGCCCTTTTCAGTCCCTTTTTTAAAAACGGGAGGGGCCAAAATTTCAAAAACTCAGCCCAGCCTTCTTTTTGTGCCAAGGAACACTGTGTCAAAATTTCATAAGGATTGATCAAATTAAACTGAAGTTATTGACCAAAAACAAAAGTGTCTACAGACGACAACGACGACGACAGCACCATACCATAATACGACCACAAATTTTTTGTGGTCGTATAAAAATTGCTCCCAGGGCAAGGTCAATGTCACAATGTCTACAAATATGGTACAGACAGATAGCTCTCACCATAAGGCAGTCACTTCCTTTAAACAAACATCCTACCACTAAATGAATAACATCTCAAGTTTTTAAAAAATTTCCTCAAGAAAAGGTCAAAATTTGTACAAATGTGGTACCACTAGAAAGCTCTCATCATAAGAAAGCTACATGCCAAATATGAACACCCTACCACTAAAAGCCTACCTTCTAGAAGCAAGATTAAACTTTATTTTGTAAAAAAAAAAATGCTCTATGGGCAAGGTCATAGTCAAAATGTCTACAAGTATGGTACCACAAGAAACTCTCATCATAAGAAAGTATTATACCAAATATAAACATCCTAACTTCAAAGGTCTCCATTATACAAGTAAGATTAAAAGTTTTTGCTGATGCAGGCACCTGGGGTAAGACAACAGCTCTCCAGACGTTTGTCCCCACAAGCTGATAAAAATATTCAGCCAGTCCAGGCTCCGTCTAGGACTGGAAGATTCACACATTTTAGGAAGACTGCAGTTCAATTGATGGTGTAAGAGCTTTGTCATGTTACAAAATGATTTAAATGAATAGGTTAATAAAGGGCTACGCCGAGTGCAGCATGATACGACCGCAGCATGTCGACCACTGAAATTTTTAAAGTGAATGTGGACACAGTTAAGAGCTTGACACAATAATTAGATGGACACAAAAAGAAGCTAGACACAGTTATTAGCTAGAAACAAAATAGGGAAAAAATCAACCCTTTTGATTACTTACTGATAAAAAACCGTAAAACTATGCAGAATATGCACTATCAACTAAAACTTTACAGACATAGAAATTTTAAGAAAAAAAAAAACCATCGAAATCTGATGAAAAATAAAGATATGACATATTTAGAAAAATTGCAATTTTTGGCCCCTTTGACCCCTTGTAGCTCGGAAATGGTAAGACCTACACAAAATCCGTTGACATACTACTGAAAGCTTAGATCAAGAGGAATCCAAAGAAAAAAATCCCATCGAAATCCGATGAAAAATAAAGATTTGACATATTTGGAAAAATTGCATTTTTGGCCCCTTTGACCCCTTGTAGCCTGGAAATAGTAAGACCTACACAAAATCCGTTGACATACTACTGAAAGCTTAGATCAAGAGGAATCCAAAGAAAAAAATCCCATCGAAATCCGATGAAAAATAAAGATTTGACATATTAAGAGAAATTGCAATATTGGCCCCTTTGACTCCTTGTAGCTCGGAAACGGTAAGAAAAAAATCCCATCAAAATCCGATAAAAAATAAAAATTCTACATAATCTGCAAATTCGCAATTTTGGCCCCATTCTGCCCCTCATAGCTGGGAAAGGAAACAAGTTATCAAAAATCTAATAGCTGAGCGCCGTATTAATTTTTCACAAGGAATCCATTGAAAAAAACTGCATCAAAATTGGACTAAAAATAAAAAAATTAATTTTTTTGAGATTTGCCCCTGTTGGGCCCCATTTATCTCGTGAGCGGTACATGCTACGTGAAATCCGTTGGCATACTCCAGATTGGAAATTTCCTCAGGAGCACACTGAAACAAACCCCATCAAAATCCAACAATTAATAAAGATTCTACAGTCAAAAATGTGAAAACACCCAATTTCACCCCTTTTTGGCCCCTTTTTCTAAAACGGGCGAGGCCATCAGCTCAAAATTAAGACCTCTGTTTACGCGTGTGCCAAGACACATCATACTAAAATTTCATAAAGATCCGTCCACTAGCAGCAAAGTTATGCTGTCCACAGACACAGACGCGGACGCCGACAATGCCAACACCACACCAATATACGACCGCAAAATTTTTGCAGTCGTATAAAAACAGCTAATAAATTTTGAACTAGGTACTATCCAAAGACTTATAGATCACACAGTGTTCCAACAAAACCAAAATGTTTCAGGAAAATGTGGAGTTCTGTAGTTTAAATACATACATTGAGTATACTTTCAACTATCTCACTCATCTATGAATTTGCATGTCTGTATGTCCAGTGATCTATAGCAAATCATAAATTACCACTACAATTCAAGTTGGTATATAGGCCTTTTAAAAAGATCCCTTGTTCCTCTCTTTGGTTTCAAGGTTATCAACCCAACATGGCAAGTGTTGTTCATCCTTAACACAGTTCATAACACTGTTCATATTCAATTTCTAGGTCATTGTTTACTGTGACACTGCACTAATTTTGCTGGAATTAGAATGTATTCATGGTTTAAGTTCTGTACTGTTAGCCAACCGTACGAGTGAAAACCAGAAGCAAAGAGTGTTTGTACCTCCAGTTGATGGGAGAGCTCCTATCTAGGAAAAGATAACACTTTATGTAAAGGGCTATAACAATAGAGCAGGAACAATGACTTACTTGTGCTGTAATTCTACCTCCTTAAGTAACTTCTGCATTGATTCTATTTCCTGATACCCTGTGGATTAAAGTCAAAGAAAATAATGCTCCATTATTTTTTTTTTATCCAAAGAAACTATAGGATGACTTGCCCGCATGCAGGATTTTTGTGTATGTAAGAGACATATGACGGCCCGACAATACAAATGTGTTTTTATTGGTACATAATGAGAAACAAACAGACAATATAAACAAACTGACTAACAAGTTTTTAAAATGTATGTCACATACCAAGCCAAGGTCAAGATATCAAATATACTGCAACTATTTAAAAAAGGTCTCATCACAAGAAATTAACACATAAATTATAAGAGCCCTATTACTAAACATTCAAAAATATTACCAATGTCAATTTTCTTCAGACACAGACCAAAAACTATAGCCCTTTCAAAAACTGTTTTCCACAAGTCTGACTTGAATCTAAAAAGTATGATTTAGCACAAGAGCTGTCGCCCAATGGCAGCCAAATATACCCCCCCCCACCCCCCCGCTCATTGATCCTGAATCAATATGGTGGTAAGTGCAAATTTAAGTTGGTGTGGACACAATACAGGTGTGGACCCAGTACAAGTGGCGAAACAATACAATATGGACACATTGATATAATCTTCAAGAAAGAACTTTTAGCAAGGGTTCCAATGAAAATACTCTGTCAAAATCAGACAAATATAAAATTCACTCTTTTTTGGCCTATTTGACATTTTACACAAAAATCATATGCAATAGAGAAATTTCTCCCCTGCCTTGTTTCGGACAATAATTATATTCCTTCATAGACATCTTCAAAATAAGACAAATATAAAATTCCCCCTTTTTTAGCCTATTTGACATTTTACACAAAAATCATATGCATTAGAGAAATTTCTCCCCTGCCTGGTTTCGGACAATAATTATATTCCTTCATACACATCTCCATATAGCATTCTTTCTTTGTGCAAAGTTTCATCATAATCCTTCCAGTGGTTAAAGAGGAGTTGAGCTTACAAGGCAACCCATACATAGGGAATCAACGAAAAGTCAAAGTCAAATTATCTCCCCTTCCTGGTTTTGGACAATAATCATATTCCTTCATGCACATCTCCATATAGTGTCCTTCCTTTGTGTAAAGTTTCATCAAAATCCTTCGAGTGGTTTAAGAGGAGTTGAGCTTACGAGGTATAAAAACTTCCTATCTTAAAAACTGTAGGAGGAGTTTTCCGGACAAATGGTGTACCAACTTGATGACAGACAGACGGACGGACGGACTGACGGACTAGTCAAAAACTATATACCCTTGCAACTTCGTTGTGTGGGGTATAATTCAAACTTCTTCAAAATAAATGTACACAAAAGATCAGCTACTGGTAAAATATTCACAGTACATACCAGGTAAGAAAACAAGAACTGTTCCTCTGTGTCGGGCAAAACCTTTGGGTCCCATTCTGTAAAAAATGAAACACAAGATCAGTTTGTAAACAGAAAAAGCCACAAAGTATAACTAGTGGCTTAGAGACTGAGCCTGTATCACCCACCTGACAAAATGCTTAACAGTAGATGATAAAAGTGATGTTTTCTCCCATAATGTCCAATGTTAGAAAATATTCTGGAGGAGATTAGAAAACAAGAATATTTTATTAAACCAGAGGCTCCAAGGAGCCTGTATCGCTCACCAGGCTTTCAGTTGCCACAATCAAGGTAACATTGTAAGTTATACAGTTGATCTTCAGTTTCTCAAACTTTCGTAGCTCAAACACCTCCAATATCTTGAACTGTTTTTAAAGTCTGATCATGTTTTACTATATTTCTTTGTTGGGCTTTTGTTCTTGCTAAGGACCACTTTCAACACCAGTTTTGAAGTCGAGATGTCATTTTGTGTATGGCAGTCAACAAACAATTTTCAACATCGGTTTTGAAGTCACAACATCAATATCTACTTGGAAATCAAATTTCATTGAAATCGGACAATGTTGAATTTTCCCGCCTTTATTGGCAGCCATTTTAAAAATGGTGGTCAACAAACAATTTTTAACATCAGTTTTGAAGTTACGACATCAAGACCAATTTGGAGACCAAATGTCATTGAAATCGGACAATGTTTGAATTTTTCCCGCCTTTATTGGCGGCCATTTTAAAAATGGCGGTCAACGAACAATTTTCAACATCAGTTTTGCAGTCGCAACATCAATATCTACTTGGAAATCAAATTTCATTTAAATCGGAAAATTTTGAATTTTCCCGCCTTTATTGGCAGCCATTTTAAAAATGGTGGTCAACAAACAATTTTTAACATCAGTTTTGAAGTTACGACATCAAGACCAATTTGGAAACCAAATGTCATTGAAATCGGACAATGTTGAATTTTTCCCGCCTTTATTGGCGGCCATTTTAAAAATGGCGGTCAACAAACAATTTTCAACATCGGTTTTGAAGTCGCAACATCAAGACCAATTTAGAAACCAAATGTCATTGAAATCAGACAATGTTGAATTTTCCTGCTTTTATTGGCAGCCATTTTAAAAATGGCGGTCAACGAACAATTTTTAACATCAGTTTTGAAGTTACGACATCAAGACCAATTTGGAAATCAAATGTCATTGAAATCGGACAATGTTGAATTTTCCCGCCTTTTTGGCAGCCATTTTGAAAATGGCGGTCAACAAACAATTTTCAACACCTGTTTTGAAGTCGCAACATCAATATCTATTTGGAAACCAAATTTCATTGAAATCGGACAATGTTGAATTTTCCCGCCTTTTTTGGCAGCCATTTTGAAAATGGCAGTCAACAAACAAGTCTCAACACCAGTTTTGAAGTCGCAACATCAATATCTATTTGGAAACCAAATTTCATTGAAATCAGACAATGTTGAATTTTCAGGCCTTTTTTGGCAGCCATTTTGAAAATGGCGGTCAAGGAACAATTTTCAACATCAGTTTTGGGTTCGTTTTAATTAAAAAATTAAAACAAGTAATTATAAGATTAATAGATCACCCCGTCACACTATGGTCAATTGACCACGGGTATAATCTCCTACTCGGGTATTGAACAGTTTTTATAGTCATTGTTTGAAAAATTTGATTTTCCCACCCATCACTCCCAATTTTTTTTTTACATTTTCTTGGTATTCAACTTATTCTATTTTATGGGTAAAATATATATGCTATTTTTTTTCTCAATTGATTTGTTTTTCTGGCGGATTGTTTTGTGTTCGCCCGCTTATGTATTATATGTTTTGTATTCTTGAGAGAATGAGTGAATGAGCGTTGAATATGTCTGTATATGTTTTTTTTACGGCACAGGAATTGTATTCCTGTGTTTTCTGCCAAAATATTAAATAAATTATTTTCTTAATAGTATGGATATTTTCTATTTATGTTAACGCATAATTAAGTCGCCACAGCATGGCAAACATTTCATCAATTTACACTTAACCTTCATCTTCTATAGTTTTGGAAATAAAAGCTGAAAAATATGAAAATTTTTAAAATTCGGGGAAAAAAGGGCAATAACTCCTATAAGGGTATATGGATTTTCTTCAAAATTTCAGGGTGGATATATCTTGATATGCTGAACATTTTTGCAATTTACACTTGACCTCTATCTGTTACACTTTTTGAAATAAAAAATTAAAAAATGCAAAAATTTTGAAAATTTATCGGAAAAAGGGCTCTAACTCTGAGATGGGTTTTCAGATTTTTTTCAAAATTGCACAGTGGATAGATCTCGTCATGCTGATCATTTTTACACCAGTCAGATTTTCAATATCTGTAACGGTTTTCGAGTTATTAGCCAAAAACTGCAATTTACCCCTATGTTCTATTTTTAGCAATGGCGACTATGTTGTTCGACAGAGGGACAAACTGAACGTCAGTTTGAGAAGCCATACCCTGATGATGATTCAGGCCAAGTTTGGTTTAATTTGGCATAGTGGTTTCAGAGGAGAAGATGTTTGAAATTGTTGATGGACAGACGGACGATGGACGACGGATGACGGACGCATAATGATGGCAATAGCTCACATGGCCTCTTAGGCCAGGTAAGCTAAAAATTAGGAAAGTATGGGTTATTAAATAGAATTATGTCAAATTTGTAATAAGTGTCAATGATAATTTTTGTTGAATTGCGTTATTTTACCTGTGTAATGTATTAATTCTTACAATAATGTCTTCAAAAGGTGCTTGGACTTTTGAAGAGGAATGTAACGAGCATATTTCTGAAATAATTTAAAGCAATTATTTGTTGTTGTAAAAAAAAAAAAAAGAAAATATTCTGTACTGATAGTCATGTTTTTTTATCGCATTGGAATGAAATGAGCTATCTTTGAAAAGGACCTTCCATACATCATTCCAGACTTCTGTAAGTTTGATTGAATTTGCTTCAGGGATTTCTGCAAAGATTATCAAAATATGAATTTCCCATATGATCTATGTTAAGCTAGAGCTGTGGCCAAATGGCAGCAAGTTATACCCTGCTCAATGTGTCAACAAAACATAAGTATAGACACAATGATATAACTCATCCTTTTTTCCAAAAATATACAAAGAAGAATTACCTACCCTTCCCAATTTCAAGCAGTAACCATATTACTTCAGGTACATCTTCAGGTACAGGTAGTATACTAAAACTGTGTAACATTTCATCAAAATCCAAGCACCAGTTATAGGAGGAAATGGAAAAGGACAAGGTTCCTCTACCCTTTTTTCCAGAAAATATTCCAAGTTGTATTATCTACCCTTCAAAATTTCTAGCAGCAACCACATGTATTCATGCATATTTTCAGGTGGAATCTTTATCTGTGTAACATTTCATCAAAATCCAAGCTGCCGTTTATTAGGATACGAGCTGACAAGGTACCTCAACAGTCAGACAGACAGGGTGATTCTTATAAACCCCAAAATTTTGTTTATCAGGGGTATAACTATGTTTTTTGTCTAGTCAGAACAAAATATGAAAAAGAAAAGAAATGGGGTAAATGTCAAGGAGACAACATCCCATATCCAGGTTAAAACGACCCAAAACAAAGCATCTAGGGGTCACCGTACGGTCTTCAACACAGTGAGGAACCTCACACCATATAGCAAGCCCTAAATGGCCCCAAAAAGGGTAAAAAGTGAATAAATCAATGGAAACAAACCACATCCAATAACCCAAATATCAAGAAACTAAAATTTCATAAGAAGACACGGACAAGCCAGTCACCAACATATTCCTGACTTGGGACAGGCGCAATAAATTGCGGTGGGGTTAAACTCGTTTTCTTGGATCCAAACCCTCCCCCTATGTGTGGTGAATGGCTAAAAAATAAATACACAAAAAGACTCACCGCAAAAATCAAACCAGAAAAAAGTCCAACCCATCAAGACGAGTACCCTTACAATGAATTACATAAAACATGAAAACAACACACATAGGTACCGTCCGGACAAATGCTCGCAGTCACTGACAGATAGAAATGATCACTTTTTGTAAAGGACCTTTCATACATCACTCCAATTCAGTGAAGTTCAATTTGCTTCAATAGTTTAAGAACAGATGATGAAAATTGTTTTCCATAGGGTCCAATGTTAAAAATATGTTCCACGCATGGGGCAATTTGCTTCAGGGCTTTCAGAGGAGATGATCAAAATGGCCGAAGGACATTTGCGCAAATTTACCTGAAAAACAGAAGGACATTTGCGCAAATGAAAGGTGGACAGTTGTGCAAAGGAAAAGTGGAAGTTTGCGTAAAGAATTTTTAGTTACCTTTTTTGTCAGTTTAATAACCGTTTACCTTTATAAAACAAGTATTGAAATATATAGAAAAGATTAGTTTTTGAAAACTATTTTTGAGCAACAGACTAACAGCTACACTTAAATAAGATACATCAATGATCAGACTGCAATTACTAGAATTGAAAGGGAAAAGTTAAAAGTCTTTTGGAAACCTGTCGAAAATACAGCAATGATGAAATATCATGACTCCACTTCACTATGTATAATTACCACCATGCGTCAAAATTCAAAGAGATTTTTGAATTGTAAATACTGCTAGTTTTACGCTTTAAAATAAGTGCTTTATATTTGAGAGACTTAATAAATATTTATAACTACTAACAATATCCTGCTCAGAATCCCATTTCAACCTCCCCGTCGTTGGCAGGGGCAGGGGAGAATGGAAAAAAGTCCAGCTAACACCTACAGAAGAGGGCATATGAATAAAAAATATGCTGAATGAAGTATGGTTAAAAATTATCAAAAAGAAGTCAGGTTATCGTTTGCGCAAATGCCCACTTTTTGTTTGCCCAAATGTCCTCTTTTCATTTGCGCAATTGTCCTTGGTTTTTTGCGCAAATGCCCTACCTTTTTGGGCAAATGTCCATCGCTGGATCAAAATATGAATTTCTCATAGGGCCAATGTTAAACTATACTCTTTGCTGGCAATTATTTTGTTGTTGAATCAGAACAAAACCAGCAATCTTTGTTTTTTGTAAAGAACATTTCCTTCATCATTGCAGTACATTTAACTTAAAATTGCTTCAATGATTTCTGAGAAGATGATGAAAATTAAGTTTTCTATAGGATCCAATGTTGAAATATGTTCTGTGCTGGCGGCAATGTTCTTTGTTGGCAGGAACAAAATAAGAAATCTTTGTAAAAGACCTTCCATACATCATTGCTGTAAAGTCTGATTGAATTTTTATTAGTGGTTTCAGAGAAGATAAAATTATGAAAAGCTAATGGAGGACAAGGACTGATGCCAAGTGATGGCAATTTCTCACACTGCCCCTTTTGGGAAAATGAGCAAAAAAAAAATGTCATTCTGCTATCATTTTAAAACATATTTTAACATGTGAGCTAATTACAATACCATATATAAAGTAATAATAACAGATATCATTTACATACCCTAGTCTCTTAACATCTAAGTTATCAAATTCCTGAATAAGTTTTACTGCTAGAAAGTATGCCTCTTTTGATATCTCTGGTTTTGATTCACTTAAAGGTGGGATCTGAAAAGTAAATACAGCCAATTAAATTCAGTATATGTATCAAACAAGATTGCTACGCATAGCTATGTCCCCCGCCGCTAGTGGTAAAGTCGATAAAGTCACATTTCTCATGTAAAATTTTGCAAATCAAAATGGTGGCAGGATATGATCAACTGCATTAGATGGCAAATAGCCAAGGAAAATTTCGGCAAAATCCCTTAATTGGATTATGACGAGATGTGTCCACAAAGTCTTCCTATGTTGTAGTATGCATTAAGTCGATAAAGTCCCAAAACTTCCGTAAAATTTGTCCAATCAAAATGGTGATGCGATATGATCTAGTATTAATGGTGTCTAACAATCCTGTATAATTTGAATGAATTGTGACCAGCCGTTTCTGAGGAGTTGCGTCCACAAGATTTGTCATTTTATAACAATGTGGTAATAATCAAAGTCCCATAACTCCAACAAAATTTGACGAATCAAAATAGCGATGCGATATGATCTAGTACTAATGGTGGCTAACAATCCTGTAAAATTTGAATACATTCTGAACAGCGGTTTCTGAGGAGTTGTGTCCAAAAGATTTGCCATTGTATAACAATGTAGAAATAATCAAAGTCCCATAACTCTCACAAAATTTGAGGAATCAAAATGGCGATGTAATGTGATCTAGTACTAATGGTGACTAACAATCCTGTAAAATTTGAATGAATTCTGACCAGCGGTTTCTGAGGAGTTGCGTCCACAAGATTTGCCATTGTATAACAATGTGGAAATAATCAAAGTCCCATAACTCCAACAAAATTTGACGAATCAAAATGGCGATGCGATATGATCTAGTACTAATGGTGACTAACAATCCTGTAAAATTTGAATAAATTCTGACCAGCGGTTTCTGAAGAGTTGCGCCCACAAAAAATGTGACACACATACACACGGACGGATGGACGGACGAAGACCATTACCATGTCCCTCTGTCGCGTTGCGGCGGGGAACAATAAACATCTGCTTCATGATATGCCTGTCTTCACTTTGAAGCAAATGAATTAAATGCTTTTTGAACCTGAAAACTCAACTTAGTAGTAAGTCTTCCAAGGAACACATGTGTCACCTGCGTTAAATTCCGTCAAACAGCAAGTGGGCATGCAAGAGATCCCAGACCCTCTTACGCATTAAAGGTCCCCATACAGATACTCCATGCCAAATTGCAGAAGGCAGGGATATGTGGTTTCTGAGAAAAACTTGAAAGAAATTTTCAAGACTAGAGAAATATTCGAAATTCAGTCAAACAGGAAGTGGGCATGCAAGAGATTCAAAACTCTATTACACGGTATAGGTCTCCATACTGATACTCCATGCTAAATTACAAAAGGCTGGGAATTGTGGTTCCTGAGTAAAATGTGACAGAAATTTTTTGTGACACCAATTGGCAAAAATATTCGAAGTTTCGACAAACAGGAAGTGGGCATGCAAGAGATCCCAAACTTTATTACACAATATAGGTCCCCATACTGATTCTGCCTACTGAATTGTAGAAGGCTAGCACCTGTGGTTCCTGAGAAAAATGTGACAGAAATTTTCAAGAAGCAAAAAATATTCCGTCAAACAGAAAGTGGGAATGCGAGAGATCCCAAACTCTATTACAGTGTATAGGTCCCCATATACTTATACTACATGACAAATTGCAGAAAGCTAGGATGCATAGTTCCTGAGAAAAATGTGACAGAAATTTTTGTGATGGGCTCCTTATATGTCACCACTGAGTGAACACAGGCAACACAATAAGATAAAACATGAAAACACAAGCAAGATATATTTTTACTTGTATATATTCTGGCTGGGAGGAAAACAGGCAAAGAATGATGAGACTAACCAGAGGCTCCAAGGACTTGTACTATATATCTTAAATTCATCTTATCATGAGTCATGAGTAATAAATCTTGAGCTATCAGTTAAAGCCCCACTCAACTGACAATAAATCAATAGGGCAAATTTAAGTGTGTATGGACACACTACAAGTGTAGTCACATTACAAATAAGTTCAAAGTGATAATCTTCCACTTTTTTTTCTAGAAATATATAAATTTGAATTATCTCCCCCTCAAAATTTCAATCAGAAACCATTTTAATTCATGCATATCTCCAGATAGCATACTACAATTGTGTAATATTTCATAAAAATCTTAATTGCACCAAGGTGTAGAAGTGGAGTTGCATATATATTGTTGCCTAGTTAAGGTGGTCCTTTGTCTAGGACCCAAATATTTCGAAAATTTTTATCTATTTTATCTCCAACCTATATCCATAATTCTAGGAATTTTTAAAGGTCAAATTTCATGTTTTTAAGTTACTATTATATATATTGACATTTAAATATATATAGCACTTTGACCTCCACTTTAAACTGATTACAATTTCAATCAATACAGGTTTATAAAATATCTGGCAGCATTGAAAATACCAAAATCTCTTTTAATCAGATGTAAACTTTTTGAGATATCATCCAGACACCAAATACATTTGAAAATTTCAACCTATTTTGATTCACTATGACCCTGCTTTCTCCACTTTTCCAGAATATATTCAAAGACAAATCATCTACCCTTCCAAATTTTGAGCATCAACCATATTACTTCAAGCACATCTTGAGGTAGTAAACTACAACTGTGTAACATTTCAGCATAATAATGAGGACATGCTCTGTCAGTTTTTGATATTGTTGACAGACAAGGGACCCAAGTGATGGCAAAAGCTAACATGGCCTTTTAAGGCCAGGTGAGCCAAAAATGGTCAAAGCATTCTTCATTTGGATAATGACGTGTGGATTAAAGGACACCAGTTTACCATAAATGAAACTAATATACCGGTACCTCTAGCCAAAGATGGTATACAAAAAACAAAGCTTACCTTAATGAATACACTTATCATTCTCACCACTTTGCTTTTAAATCAACAAGGCACTTATAAAAGGTTA
This sequence comes from Modiolus philippinarum, assembly GCA_002080025.1. Taxonomy (NCBI): domain Eukaryota; kingdom Metazoa; phylum Mollusca; class Bivalvia; order Mytilida; family Modiolidae; genus Modiolus; species Modiolus philippinarum. The sequence continues at coordinate 254,005 of MJUU01002492.1, read as the reverse complement.
ATTTTGTCAAGACAATACAATCTAAATTGAGAATCAAGATAAAATATACATCAGTTTGCTTGAACTAGATATCATAGAGATGGCAGTGGTCTCAGTAGGCCCTGCTGAAAACCAAGTGCTTGAACTAGATATCATAAAGATGGCAGTCATCTCAGTGGGCCCTGCTGAACACCAAGTGCTTGAACTAAATATCATAAAGATGGCAGTCATCTCAGTAGGTCCTACTAAAAACCAAGTGCTTGAACTAGATATCATAGAGATGGCAGTCATCTCAGTGGGCCCTGCTAAAAATCAAGTGCTTGAACTAAATATCATAGAGATGACAGTAATCTCAATGGGCCCTGCTGAAAACCAAGTGCTTGAACTAGATATCGTAGAGATGGCAGTCATCTCAATAGGCCCTGCTGAACACCAAGTTGACTTTTAGGACAAAATTTCAGATCAAGTGTCACTAACCTTGGTGTATGACACAACTGACTTCAAGTGATCTATCCACATGTCAAATGCTCAAAAGACAAAAGTTGAAGCCTGAATATGTTTTGTCCCCAAGAAAGCAATAACCCCAAGGTCAGATCAAGTGTCACTAACCTTGGTGTATGACACAACTGACTTCAAGTGATCTATCCACATGTCAAATGCCCAAAAGACAAAAGTTGTAGCCTGAATATGTTTTGTCCCCAAGAAAGCAATAACCCCAAGTCAAAAGTCACTCAACATTTTAAAAGTGATTTATCCACATGCAAAAAAAACAAAAGCCTACCTCAAAAGACTATAGCCTGACTTTGTCAATTAGAAAGAAATAATCTGACTTTGAAAACAAAATTCAAAGAAAACAAGAGCTGGCGCCGAATTGCAGCCTGATATATCCCCGCTCATTGAACCCTGAATCAATGTGGCAAGTTCAAATTTAATTGTATAGGGACACAACATAGGTGTAGACACAGTACAAGTGTGGACACAATACAAGTATAAAAACAATGATATAATCCTAGTAACCAACATGTTCAACGATTACTGTCTGTGCAATAATTGAATCTGCCTTACATTTTCAAAAGAAATTGTGACGAAAAATTCTATATATTGTACAACAATGAAAAACAATGACGTCTCGGCAAACAAGAAGTGCTTATCAGATAACCTTGAAATCCGAATACACGATAGATTTGACCATAAGGAAGCTCTGTGCAAAACAAAAACTGAATCCCATTTACAGTTTCAGAAAAAATTGTTACGAAAAATGCCATATGTTGTACAACAATGAAGAACTATGACATATCGGCAAAAAAGAACTGCTCAAGATGTAACCTTGAAAATGGATGGACCATAAGGAAGCTCTGTGCAAAACAACAACTGAATCTCACTTACAGTTTCAGAAAAAATTGTGAGGATAAATTCCATATATTGTACAACAATGACGTCTCGGCAAACAGGAAATGCTTACTGGGTAACCTTGAAATCCAAATACACAATAGATGGACCATAAGAAAACTATGTGCAAAACAATTGAACCCCACTTACAGTTTTAGAAAAAATTGTTACGAAAAATTCCATATATTGTACAACAATGAAATACAATGATGTCTCAACAAACAGGAAGTGCTTATGACTTAAACTTGAAATCGGAATACACAATAGATTGGACCATGTGGAAGCTCTGCGCAAAACAACAATTAAATCCCACTTACAGTTTCAGAAAAAATTGTGACGAAAAATTCCATATATTGTACAACAATGAAAAACAATGATGTCTCGGCAAACAAGAAGTGCTTATGATGTAACCTTGAAATCAAAAGACATGATGGATTGGATCATAAGGAAGCTCTGTGCAAAACAATTGAACCCATCTTACAGTTTCAAAAACAAGAGTTGTCAGAAGACAACATAGCTCGCCGGGGATTCCAGTAACCTCAATGCACAATAAATTCGAAAGTAATAGAAAGCTCTCTTCACAAGAAAGTCACATATCAAATATAAACACCCTATCACTACATAACTTAATTCTAGAAGCAAGTTGAAGGTTTTTTAAAAATTGCCATAAGGGCAATGTCAAGGTCAAAATGTCTACAACTATGGTACCATCAGAAAGCTCTCATCACAAGAAAGTCACATACCAAATAAGTACAAAATATCACTAAACAACTTAATTCTAGAAGCAAAGTTTAAGCTTTTAAAAATTTGCCCTCAGGGCAAGGTCAAGGTCAAAATGTCTACAAATATGGTACCAGAAGAAAGCTCTCACCATAAGGAAGTTACATACAAAATATGAACACCCTACAACTAAAAGCCTACCTTCTAGAGGCAAGGTTAAAGTTTTTTAAAAATTGCCCTCAGGGCAAGGTCAAGGTCAAAATGTCTACAAATTTGGTACCACTAGAAAGCACTCATCATAAGGAAGTTACATACCAAATATAAACACCCTACTGCTAAAAGCCTACCTTCTATAGGCAAGGTTAAAGTTTTTTGAAAATTGCCCTCAGGGCAAGGTCAAGGTCAAAATGTCTACAAGTATGGTACCAGAAGAAAGCTCTATCAAAAGGAAGTTACATACCAAATATAAACACCCTACCTTCTAGAGGCAAAGTTTAAGTTTTTTAAAAATTGCCCTCAGGGCAAGGTCAAGGTCAAAATGTCTACAAATTTGGTACAACTAGAAAGCACTCATCATAAGGAAGTTACATACCAAATATAAACACCCTACCGCTAAAAGCCTACCTTCTATAGGCAAGGTTAAAGTTTTTTAAAAATTGCCCTCAGGGCAAGGTCAAGGTCAAAATGTCTACAAGTATGGCACCAGTAGAAAGCTCTCATCATAAGGAAGTTACATACCAAATATGAACACCTTACCACTAAAAGCCTACCTTCTAGAGGCAAGGTTAAAGTTTTTTAAAAATTTCCCTAAGGGTAAGGTCAAGGTCAAAATGTCTACAAGTATAGTACCAGAAGAAAGCTCTCATCACAAGGAAGTCACATACCAAATATCAACATCCTAGCTATTCAGGTCTCAATTCCACAAGCCAGGTTAAAGTTTTGCCGATGCCGATGCCGGGGCATGACAATAGCTCTCCGGACATTAGTCCCGGCGAGCTAAAAATTGTGACGAAAAATTCCATATATTGTACAACAATGAAAAACAAAGACGTCTCGGCAAACAGAAAGTGCTTATTGCGTAACCTTGAAATCCGAATACACGATAGATTGGACCATAAGGAAGCTCTGTGCAAAACAACAATTGAATCCCACTTACAGTTACAGAAAAAATTGTGAAGAAAAATTCCATATATTGTACAACAATGAAAAACAATGACGTCTCGGCAAACAGGAAGTGCTTACGGCATAACCTTGAAATCCGAATACACCATAGATTGGACCATAAGGAAGCTCTGTGCATAACAACAATTGAATCCCTCATACAGTTTCAGAAAAAATTGAGACGAAAAATTCCATATGTTGCACAGCAATAAAAAAACAATAAAGTCACGGCAAACAGGAAGTACTTATGTGGTAACCTTGAAATCTGTATATACACATCAGACCATCATGAGAAAGCTTTTGCCAAAATATGATTTCATTCTGTTAAGTAGTTGCTGAGAAAAGTGTGGTTACGGACAGACTAACAAATGAACAGATGAACGAACGGAGGTAATCCAGTATACTCCCACTACTATGTAGCGGGGGTATAAATATCACCAACCATGTTGACAGATGGCCTTGAAATGATCTATCTACAGTTCTAATATCAAAAGTCTACCTAAAAAAATGAAAAAGGTATAGCCTGTTCATGACTTAATAACGGACAGAGGGATTGCTATAGGATGTCTGCAACAAGTGGAAAGGCCCTTATAACATGATCTAAAATTGATGATCTATCATTAAAAAGTTTAAATCTTCATCTGTAAGAACAAGGGTATTCCAATAAACCACCCACTCAAGAGTGGAGTATAATTACCTCTCCTAGCTGTGTTAAGTCATCAGCATAGTACTCTGAGACATTAAAAGCTTTTCCTTCTACAATAACAACTGGTGCTGGTTCTAATCGATCTCTGATGGGTACAGCAAAATACCGACCAAACAGATCTGAATCAAATGTAGCAGACATTAAAACAACTTTAACATGGCGGGAATTTGTCCGTAGTAGCTTTCTCACAACTAATAAGGAAAAGTCTGTGTCTTGATCTCTCTCATGAACCTGAAAATATATCGTTATCTCAAAAAAAAATCAAATAATACAGTAAATCAAGTTAGAAGCTGAGTTCACTGTGAAATGGTGTAATTTTGTTGGTTATTCAAAGCTGTTTCTCACTTTTGAGACACAGCAGTTCCTATTTTTAGCGGTGTGAGATTTCCTTGTCTTACACTAGTGTAAGACAAAAAAATCACGTGCAGTTTACCGGCAAATATCGTGTTTTGCATATAAGGATCTGTAGTCTACATCTGTCCTCACTAGTGATTATAAGTGTATTTAATCTACGTATCATAAACGTGTTTTATCATTTGAAGTAACATTTCAGTGGAAAATCAAGAAAAATCGGCTTTTAAAATATGGCGCGCTCAGGTGTACATTCCTGATTTTATGACGTTACAAAAAGGGACGTAACTCCTTGTGTAAACAGACGAAAGGGGACGACATTTTTGTGTGGATTTTAGTATATTTTAGGGTGAATACAGTGAGAAATAAAATCAAACACCAGTGGAAGTGTGAGACAAGAGAATCTCAGACACCCTCGGGTAAGATTTCAATCATCTCGGACTCAGCAAGCTTCGTCCGAGACTGGAAATCTTACCCTTGGGTGTCTGAGATTCTCCTGTCTCGCACTTCCCCTGGTGTTAGATTCTTAATATCTATATATTTATATCTTTGCTCTGTATAAAATTTCTTTAACAAAAAAAGACTCGTGACGGTATCAATTTAAAAGTCATTGTATTATAGATCAAAATTACCTCATCCAGTATAACATGGGTAAATTGTAACATATTCTTTGTCTTTATGAGTTTGCGTAGTAATACTCCTGTTGTCACATACAATAATCTGGTATCTTCATTGGCTGTTTTATCCATTCCAACCTATATAAGATAAATCATTTAGGATGTTTGAAATTGTTTAGGCTTATCATAAACCCAAAATAGACAAAATTATCAAGGTATGGTGTTGAGTCAGACTTCCCTACTACCCCTCTTGGTCAAATATAGTAATCTACTCCGTAAAAAATTGCAATTTCAGATGAAAAATAGTATAGCACTTTTTATTGTAACAAAATGTAATTTTAGCACAGAAACTACACCTTTATGCAGTGAATGGCACATTATGTAGTCACACAATACTAGCTAATACATGTACTACCCTTTTCTTAGATGAAACTTACAATTTGTGTCTTTGTTCAACTATGCGCTATGCTGGCAGCCACCTTGGACGAAGTATGGACCTGCTTGATTTCTTTTTTTTGGAAAGGACCATCAAAAGTTTGGTTCAAATTGGACTATTACTTTCTGAGAAGAAAATCTTGGAATGTTTTTAATAGGGTCCAATGTTAAAATATGTGCCAGGCTGGCAGCCATCTTGGATGAGATACAGTCATAAAAGATAACCATTGTGACTAAGTATGGCTGTAATTCCACTGATAATTATTGAAAAGGTCTTTGAATGTGTTTTCCATAGGGTCCAAATAGAAACTGTGTCCCCTGATGGCGGCCATTTAGGATGAGGTAAGGACCTGCCAAACATCTTTTTTGAAAGGGACCATTAAGAACCATTTTGATTAAGTTTGGTTCTAATTGGACTAGTAGTTTCTCAGAAGAACTTCGAATGTGTCTTACATATGGTCCATGTTAAAATATGCTCCTGGTTGGAAGCCACATTGGATGAAGTACTGGCCTGCCCAATACATTTATGGAAGGAACCATCCTAGAACCATTGTAACTAAGCGTGCCCTGCTCTCAACTACTGCACCACTGAATTCCAGCTCACCTTGTGTGTATATATATATATATATATATATATATATATATATATATATATATATATATATGTGTGTGTGTGTGTGTGTAAATATGTATAGTTTGGTTTTATCATCGTGAAAGCCTCCTGTTTTTAACCGAGCTGGAGTTTATTAACACTTATAGACGAGTTCAACTCTGTAGTGGAAGAAGAAGAAGCTTAGTTCTAATTTGACAAGTACTTTCTGAGAATATCTTGAATGTATTTTCCATAGGGTCCAAAGTTAAACTATTTTCACCTCTGGCTGCATATTGGATGGGGTGCAGGATAGCTGCAGATATTTTTTTAAAGGGACCATCCAAGGACTATTGTGGCCAAGTTGGTTCCAATTGGCAAAGTATTTTCAGAAAAGATTTCTGAATGAAAAGTTTGCGACTGATTAAGGACAAACTGATGTTGCAGCTAAAGCTAAAGCTTACCCTGGCTTTAGCCAGGGGAGCTATAAAGGGGCAGGATTGTATAGATAAAAAGTTTAAAACTTGAAAGAAAGCCAGGAAACTGACACTTCAACCTCATACATATTATAAAGGAACCATATATCCATACTAGAGGCTCAGAGACTGAGCCTGTATCGCTCACCTGACAAAATGCTTCTATGCATATGTTTATTACCAATGGGGTCTAATGTTTAGCTATGTTCTCACTTAGCACCTGTGTTTTTTGTCTGATCCTATTGAAATGAGTATTTTTTGCAAAGGACCTTCTATACATTTAGTTAAATTTGCTTGAATAGTTTCAGAGAAAATGATGAAATGGATGGTTTTCTCATACGGGGCTCCAATGTTAAACTATGTTCTGCAGTGGAGGTCATGTTTTTTGTCAGATTGAAATGAAATGAGCAATTTTTGTAAAGTACCTTCCGTACATCATTCCTGTAAAGTTTGGTTGAATTTGTTTCAGTGCTTTCAGAGGAGAAGATAAATATGTGATTTTCCCATAGGGTCCAATGTTAAACTATGTTCCGTGCTGGTAGCCATGTTTTACATCGGAATGTAACCCAAATGAGCAATCTTTGTTAAGGACTTTCAATACATCATTCCTGTAAAGTTTTGTTAAATTTACTTCAGCGGTTTGAGAGGAGAAGAGGAAAATGTGATTTTCCCATAGGGTCCAATGTTATACTATGTTCTGCGCTTGCAGCCATGTTTTTTTCCAGATCAGAACAAATGAGCAATCTTTCGTAAGGATCTTTCAGTCTTCGGGAAATACATTTAAAATTTGGTGGACATTCGGTCTGGCAGTCTTTTATGGCATATCGGACCAACCAAACCGTCATCGGACCAAAAGTTTCCACACATTTCATATTATCGGAGATTTCCGGAAAATCATCATGTTTTTTTCCGATATCGGTTTATTAATACTTATCACTTCCTGTTTGGAATGTTTTCATCTGAGTGGTAGTCAATTTACCACAATTTTATCAATTTGATGAAAGATTCTTGACAGGAAATGTTAGCGATAACAAAATAAAGTCTCAAATCTACCAGATGATTGTCGTTTTTGCAGCCTGAAACATTGTGTCCAGTGGTTTAGCCCAAGAACAATGTCGGACATTTGGACCAACATTTTGAAATTTTTTACCAGTCCTCCTGCAAAAATGTGGGTTTTGTCCGTCGGACCGACCCATTTCGTGAAGACTGATCTTTAGTTCATCATTCCTGTATAGTTTGGTTTAATTTGATTTGGTGGTTTGTTTCAGAGGAGAAGATGAAAATGTGATTTTTTCCACAGGGTCCAATGTTAAACCCAAGTTTAATGCTGGCGGACATATAGAATATAGGACCTTTTGTTTTTGATACGGACTTTATCATGGTAATATATCAGGTGAGCCCGCTAGGGCGAACCTGATATGTTACCGTGATAAAGTCCGTATCAAAAACAAAAGGTCCTATATTCTGTTTATCGGGAATTTCCAAATATTGCAATTTATTGGTTAAACTTGAAAAAAATGAAGTGAACTCTTTCTTTGGCGAATAATTCTTGTGTAAACTGTATTGTGCACAATTCTTGTTGACGTCAGGGTACTGTGACGTCACATCCTTCTGTTCTTTAGTTTCAACAGGACACGTCACGCCATTTTATTCTCGTTGGAAATTATGTCACAAATAACGAAGGATAGCTCATTTAACTTATATAAAACAACAGGAAATCAATGCCGCAACATCGTAAGTATCTTTCGCGTCAAATGGACATCATTCAAGAAGATAAATTCGTCAAATCACAGAAGTTTGTCAATGGCATGGCGCCTTTCTTGTCACTGAATACACCCTACATAATTCAATATTGTTGGGGTTTGCAGTAGCGGGGTAGGCGTCTCTTTGTCTCTATTTAAAATCGGCGACAGTTTTTCAGAAGAACCAAACTATCGGTTAGCACAGATTGGAATGGCCTGCATGATGTTTTTATTGCAGTATCAAGGTATGAATTTTTCAGAAATACCATGTAAAATTATAGGGAAACATGTTTTCTTTTTAAATGACAAGCAAATTCAAAATTGTTTACTGTTTGTAATCACATATAATTTTCATTCATGAGTTGACTTTGAATTCAGATTAATGCGCGTTGCTTCGGTTCGCGCATGTCATCTGACGTACTGACCCAATAAATTTTTGATATGGTCCAGCACGTCGATAATGACTTTATCAGTCAGTACACATCAAAGGAAAGAAGTATAAATTATTGTCCATTTGATTTTTATAAATCTCCAGAAAAAAATTCTTAAAATTCTGTTTTACGGAATAAATTGAATTTTTCTTGATAAAAGTGTTTCTTTTATGTATACGAACTCTGACAATTAATTGCAGAATTTTTCATATGTAATTAAAAAAAATCTCCATTAGGTCTCTATGTTAATTTTATTTGTTTGTGTTGAATTATGCTGAGGGGTGAGTTCGAATACTGTAACCAACTTCCTGTGTAAATATAAACAGACAAACATGTGCTTCCTATGTAAACAAAAACAGACAAACATGTGCTCAGATGTCTATTTCACCTTACCATGTGACTCATTTGCATATCAAAGTCTATTTATATGTCAAATAGAAGTGTTTTGACATACACCAATAAATAGAAATAATAAATACCCGGTATTATGTTTTTCAATGATTTAAAAAGAAATAGATAAGTTTCAATTCAAATAATATTATTAAACAGACCTAAAAACAAGTTACCCTTTATGCATGAAACACTTATGAAAAAATCAATTATTACATAACTCTTAAAGGCACATGAATATACATAGATACATAGGAAGCTTGCTTTTCATGCTTTCTACAAAGTTAACTGCCAAACACTGGTAGAGGCCCTTGTGTGGTCCAAATAAAACATTTATTGGATTTTGTTTTTGTATTCATATTAAAATCAAGCTTTCATGCCAAATAAAATAATTTATATATTTCTGAGCTGTCAAATAAATGAAAATTATATTAAAAAAGATATTACACCAAAACCCTAAATTATCTCCCCCTACATACTTAATCATTTACAAAAATGCCACCCAAAATTTCATTGGAAAAAAAGGACATTATTTGTAAAGTGTTTGACTATTTTGAAGCGGAACGGAAACGTGGAGCACCCTTTTATTCATGGGAAAATACCAATAAACGGACAGCGCATTGCTTAAAAGTAAGCGTGAGTTTGGTGAAAACCCTAACTAAGCCTAATAAAAACATTGGAGGAACAGCTGTTGAAATTAAAAAAAGAAAAGATAAAGTTGACCAGTTTGACAAAGATTTAATTAAAACTGTTGTTTTCAATCTTTTTGGGAAAAATGAGTGTATTACTTTATATAAATTGAAAGTTTATCTGGAAAAAAATCACGATTTAAAATTGTCAAAATACAAACTATGGAAGATACTGCACGAACTAGGATTTAGATACAAGAAAATGGATGGTAAACGTAAAGGACTTGTGGAGCGAAAAGACATAATAGACAAAAGAATCAATTATTTACGTGAAATTAAGAAAAAAGGGAAGCAGGATATACTCCTTTTTATCTCGATGAGACTTGGGTTGATTGCAATCACACTGCATCACACCAATGGGTATCTTCAGATGAATCAAAAAATCATAAGCTTCCATTAGGGAAAGGTCAGCGCTATGTTATACTGCATGCAGGTGGCCAAGGAGGGTTTCTTCCTGGATGTGAATTAGTCTTTATGGGTATATCAACAGATGGGAGGGATTACCATACAGAGATGAACTCTAAAATTTTTGAAAAGTGGGTTAAAGAGCAATTAGTACCTGTTCTACCTGCAAAAAGCCTTATAGTTATGGACAATGCTTCATATCATAGTGTTCCGGTGGAGGGAACGAAGCCCCCTACATCCAATTCCAGAAAAAGTGACATGGTTGACTTTTTAACTAAATTAAATATCACATTTGATTCAAAATCAACAAAACTGGTTCTTTATGAAATTATTAAATCAAAACAAATTGCACCAGTTTACAAAATAGACGAATATATTAAAACTATGGGACATGAAGTTTTGCGACTCCCCCCTTACCACTGTGAGTTTAATCCTATTGAACTGATATGGGGTGACTTAAAGGGATACATTTCAAGAGAAAACTCCTCATTCAAAATGTCTGATTTAAAAGTATTGATTCAAAAGGGATTTGAACTAATTGATAAATCAAAATGGTCAAAAGCTTACCACCATGTGATGGACACGATTGAACCAAAATATTGGAAAAATGATGGAATACGGGAGGAAATACCAAAATTTATCATAACAATCGATTCTGACTCTGAAAGTGATGATAATGTCTCTGAGAATGATTTATCAAGTGATGGTGATGAAACTGAGGATTATGATTGGCCTTAATTGTGTTTTTGTAAGTTTTTATTATTATCATATTGATATTCTCAAAAATGTGTTGTTTTAAAACATGTATGAAATAGGCATACTTTTTCTTCACCTCTAGTTGAAGACCTTCAGGCGATATCAAGATGTAGACAGGAATAAAAGCCCTGTCCTTGATAAACTGGAGTTTTCTATGTATCGTGTGCGTTTTTGTCACATGTACATTCACTCCATATCCTTTCATTTTTCCTATACGAGATAGATTAATACAACATTCAAAATAAGTTTGCCAGTTTTAGCCTATTCTCTTATAATTAATTTTCCCCTGTTCTTTTCAAAAGCATGTGTATATATTATACACATATATATATTGTCATGTCCAATGTTATTCATTTATTCATTGATTTTTAAATAGACTGACCAGTCTACTTCACTCTGATATGCAAATGAGTCACATGGTAAGATGAAATAGACATCTGAGCACATGTTTGTCTGTTTTTGTTTACATAGGAAGCACATGTTTTTCTGTTTATATTTACACAGGAAGTTGGTTACAGTATTCGAACTCGCCCCTCAGCATAATTCAACACAAACAAATAAAATTAACATAGAGACCTAATGGAGATTTTTTTTAATTACATATGAAAAATTCTGCAATTAATTTTCAGAGTTCATATACATAAAAGAAACACTTTTATCAAGAAAAATTCAATTTATTCCGTAAAACAGAATTTTAAGAATTTTTTTCTGGAGATTTATAAAAATCAAATGGACAATACCGATAAATGTTTGGAACGAAATGAGCAATCTTTATTAAAAACCTTGAGTACATCATTCCTGTATAGTTTGGTTGAATTTGCTTCAGTGGTTTGAGAGGAGAAGATGAAAATGTGATTTTTCCCATAGGGTCCAATGTTAAACCCAAGTTCCGCACTGGCGGGCATGTTTTTTTATCGTATCAGAACGAAATGAGCAATCTTTGTAAAGGACCTTTAGTCCATGATTCCTATTAAGTTTGGTTGAATTTGCTTTAGTAGTTTCAGAGGAGAAGATGAAAATGTGATTTTCCCATAGGGTCCTATGATAAACTATGTTCCGTGCTGGCGGCCATGTTTTTTATTGGATGGGAACAAAATGAGCAATCATTGTTGGGGTCCCTTAGTACACCATTCCTGTAAAGTTTTGTTGAATTTGCTTCAGTGGTTTCTGAGGAGAAGATGAAAGTGTGAAAAGTTAACCGACGACGGATGGACAGACGGACGACGGATGCCAAGTGATCGCAACAGCTCACACTGACCTTTTGGGTCAGGTGAGCTAATTAAAATGTCTGCCTCTTTAACAAACCTGATATCCACACACTGTTCCAACTTCCCATTTTCTTTCATTACAGACACGTCTTGCAATACTCATGGCAGCAATTCTACGGGGCTGTGTAACTATGATATTGCAGTATTTTCCCATATTTGCATAATGATCGAGTATAAATTGTGGAACTTGAGTCGTCTTTCCTGATCCTGTTGAACCTTGGACAACTGTAACCTGGTTACTCTCTATAGTGGCCACTACCTGCAATATATCCACAGAAAATTCATGTACATTTTTTGTAAATATATTTGGAGGAAAGGTGGTATATTGACACAAAGCATTTTATCTTGGAGTAATTAATAAGTGTTTTGATTTACTTACATGTAGGATAGATAATTAGGTATTTCATGATATTCACTTTCTAAGTGTACCATTGTATGTTTTTGGTATTATCTGTGAGTAATAGTTATTGACAAACCTTCCTAATTCCAACAGACAAATAATTTGAAGTGTGTACATAACTGCCTTTCTACAGTTCTTTGCCAATTCATTATTACTATGAAGGTTTGCAATTGGAAAAAAAGTCCAATCCAAGTAATTCTGACAAAAATATCCTTAACTAGAGGTACTGTGGCCTGAAGGGCCACAAAATGATTCCCCCCCATTTCAAATGGGAGTAGAAGATCCCCAATATAATTTGTCACAGAAATAGTTATTTATAATTGCACAATTCGTGGTAAACAGGAAGTAAATGGTCCGCAATCCTGAAATAGCTACTTGCATTACTCGTAAACAGCTTATTACTAAGGGCATTTCTAATCCTCATTTTTACGGAAATGTTGTTAAAAATTTCCAGAAATTGATTAAAAGTCCAGAAAAGCTGGGACGTAACTTACATTCTTTTCGTAATAGGGGATATCGACAAGATATTCTGCTTGCATCCGTTAAATTAGCTTTGAGACCTAATGACCTGAAAATTTTGCACACAAACTTGCCTCCCACTGATACTGCCAATGTCTACTGAAATCTATGATGATTCTTGACCAAACCCTTCAGGAAGTTTTGAATTTGATTTTTCTTCCGAAGTGTGACAGTGTTCTACCAGCAGACTAGGCTCCTTGAGCTAGCCGGCAGTTTAGCGACGAGCACCCCTTGACCCATCTTTCTAAATTATGTGTTAAGTTTTAGTTCTTTCCCTTCAAGATTGTGGTCATGGAGTTAAGGGTCTACCTGTACTGGGTTTTATTCATATGTTTATTATACTATAGGGAAACAGGACAGATAAAGGGGAGGTTTGGGTACCCATAAATCGTTTAACCATACCGCTGGCTTTTGCTAGTGCCAGTACCAAGTCCGGCTGTCCGGAGTTCCTATTGTTGTCTACGTTTGTCTTTTTCCTGTTCTTCTTGTGTAGTTCCATAGCAGATTGTGGCATGTAATTATAATGTTCAGCCATTGTAGGTGTTTCCTGTTATCCATTTTTTAGATTTGCAGTATAAGACATGATTCAAAACTTGCATACAAAATTTCAAGTTGCAGTGATGAGTAGTTACTGAGAATACTGTTACAAAAAGCTTCTTCGATTGACAAAAGATCTTGAAAATTAACTAAGTTGGTAAACAGGAAGAAGATGTCCGACAATCCTGAAATCACTACTTGCAATATAGAACATCATTCTAAACTTGCATACAAAACTTCAAGTTGCAGTGATGAGTAGTTACAGAGAAAACTGTTACGAAAATTGTCTACGATTGACAAAAGATCTCGAAAATTCAATGAAAAAAAAAAAAAAAACTAAGTCGGTAAACAGGAAGCAGATGTCCAACAATCCTGAAATCGCTACTTGCAGTATAGGACATCATTCTCAACTTGCATACAAATTTTCAAGTTGCAGTGATGAGTACTTACTGAGAAAACTGTTTGCTATCACAGACAGACAGACGGACAAAGTGATTCCTATATACCCCCCTGAACTTTGTTCGTGGGGGTATAACAAGATGTGCTTGTGAAACACTATGCCCCCGGTAGCAACCATGTCTATAATACAAAACTAGAAAAACTGACTGTGAGCAAAGCTCACTAATATATACCCCCACTTCCCCAAGTAAAAAAATTTTTAAAAAGAAAAAAAGTCAAGTCATATCAAATTTTTAAATAGCTGGTGCACAATGGCAATATCTACTGAAAATTCTGTGAAAGTTTCATTGAATTTCACCAAGTGGTCTAGGAGGAGTTGTCGCCACAAAGTATGTACCCTTTTGCGGACGGAATTATGAACTAACTGACAAACAGACGATTTCGTCGGGAGGCTCCCAATATTTTGTCAAAAAGTCATATATTTCCAACCAGTTATCAGTCTACCGAGCAGGAGTTGAGAATCTCCCGATTTCTGAAAAATCACCAAAAATGGAAGTATGACACTCATAATCTTTGTCACTTTTATCTAATTGCCCAAAATGATAGTTTTATTACACCTGTTCTGCTAATTAAAGGATTAATTAAGTTGTAAACAAACATTCGTCGGCAGTGTTTACCTGATTTATCACCTATTTACCTTTATTGCAATTTCCAATCAATTGCGTAAGATAATTAATTTTTTGAACATTGAATTTCTTTTCCACTATATTTTCACAATTAAACTTCGATTTAAATGCAGGAAAAAAATATCTATTTTTACCAACACATGTTAATTTTGACTTTTGAGTTGTTTCCCTTTAAAACCTGTGTTTTAATGTTTATGATTTTATTCTAAAGCATTTTAATTATGATCCTTTTGAACTGATCAATTTACATCAAAAACAAATTTGAACTTAAATTTAAAAGCATGAAAACGTTTTAAGACAAAATTTACTTGTTTTATCCAAAATTATTTATTTTTATTTACAAATTCAAAGTAATTTATTTCATCATATATATTAATTTTATTTCTCCTTACATATTCTTATCGCATTCAATGTTCTTACTGTTGAACAAATATAACAATAGGTGATTTTCCCTTAGAAATTTAAAATTAATCTCTCTTTGCATGTAGAAGGTCTGGCAAGCTTTAATAGGAATTACATTTATAAGTACACAAGAGCATTAATGTAAATGTGCTTGAGCAAAGTACCTTATTTGAATATATACATACATTTTACCTGAGTTATCACCTATTTACCTGACACTCAGAGATTACCTTCTTACCTTTATTGCAATTTCCAGTCAATTGCGTAAAATAATTAATTTTTTGAACATTGAATTTCTTTTCCACTATATTTTCACAATTAAACTTCCCTTTGAATGAAGGGAAAAATATCTATTTTTACCAGAACATGTGTTTTGACTTTTGAGTTGTTTCCCTTTAAAACCTGTGTTTTAATGTTTATGATTTTATTCTAAAGCATTTTTATTATGATCCTTTTGAATTGATCAATTCACATTAAAAACAAACTTGAACTTAATTTAAAAGCATGAAAATGTTTTAAGACAAAATTTGCTTGTTTTATGCAAAATTATTTATTTTTATGTACAAATTTAAAGTAATTTATTTCATCATATATATTAATTTTATTTTCTCTATAACTAATGTTATTGCATTCAATGTTCTAACTGTTGAACAAACATTTCAATAGTTGATTTTCCCTTAGAAATTTAAGATCTCTTTGCATGTAGATGGTCAGACAAGCTTTAATAGGAATTACATTTATAAGTACACAAGAACATTAATGTAAATGTGCTTGAGCAAAGTACCTTATTTGAATATATACATACATTTAAGGATCACTTGGACTATATTCAGTTAAAATAGGCCTAAATATATGTCGCGAAAGCCTCTTACGGCAAATCTCCCTACTTGAGAAAAATTTTGGTAGGGAGATCTGTCTACTTGAGACAATTTTGGTAGGGATATCTCCCTATAGCTACTTGGGGCTTTCAGAGGTTGACAGGTATGCCATAATCACTATGTACTGCCTTTTGACCTCTGTGACCTTAACCTTTGACCTGACCTGAATGAAATTTGCATAATGGTGTACAGCTTTATATGATCAATATACAGACTAAATATGAAGGGCTATCACATCTGGTTGAAGTGATAAAGGCAATGTTAAAGTTTTTGTTAAAGTTTTCCAATTTGCACTCAGTGACCTTGACCTTGACCTGACCATATTTTTCTGGTGGACTTGTACTAAGCTCCATTAGACCAATTCACATATAGAATATCAAGTCTCTAGCAATTGTAATTTATGAGCCATAGCAAAATCTAGATTTTAACATTTTGACCTCTCTGACCTTGACCTTTGACCTGACCTTGGATAAATTTGCAAAATGCTGTTTCACTTCTTAGTGACTGAGGGTTGCTTTGTTTTCCTATCTTCCTGTATACCATTGTTAACACATTGGTTATCAGAAATAAAGTGTTGAAGTGTTCATGCTGAAGTGACCAATATACAGGCTAAATATATAGGCCCTGGTTGAAAAGATATAGGCAATAATAAAAGTTTTATAATTTGCACTCAGATGACCCTGACCTTTGACCTGACCCAAATTTTTACATAATTTTTTTTTTTTTTTTTTTAATTATTATTATTTTTTTAAACAACAAATAATATATTTATTCCAATATTTAGCTTGTTATGATTATCATTAAGAGCCCAAGCTTCTCTTAATGTTCCCTGTTACACTCCACTAACTACCCAGGGTTGTAGTTAGTTGTAAAAATTGACATTCATATCACATAATTAAAAATATCAACATTCAAATCACATATTATGTATTATTTGTTTTATCAAAGCTAAATTTCTATTACAATTCCCAAATTCTACTCGTAAATTAAATTCTTGAATAAATATTCATTACATCAAAATTTTACTTAAAACCAAAGATACATAGAATGTAAGTTTAAGGAAAACAAGAGGCTCTCAAGAGCCTGTATCACTCACCTGGGCCATGGCTGCTTTATGCAGTTAAAATAATCCCAATGTTTTAAGGGCATTATTTTCAAATTTGTTAATAGACACTGATGTTATATTATCTTAAGCTAAACTATATTCCAGACTGGCAGATATTTTGGATGGGGTGCAGTTCTACTGTCAACTTTCTTGAAGGGGACCATTGAGTCTAATTTTGGTTCCAATTGACTAAATATTTTCAGAGGAGAACATCTTTAAATGCTTTCCAATAGGCTTCTGATATGTCTCAAGGTTAAACTATGTTCCCCACTGGGGCAATCATGAATGCCATGCAGACAAGCCAAGATCTTTTAATGTTTTCCCAATGGGTCAAATGTTAAAACTGTTCCCCGCTGGCAGACATCTTGCATTAAGCAAAGACTTGAAAAAAAACTCTTTTGCAGGGCGGTAACCTAAAGACTTTTGTAGCCAAGTTTGGTTCCAATTGGCGGAAAAGTTTCAGAGAAGATCTTTGAAAGTGTTTTCAAATAGGGTCCAATGTTAAAACTATGATCCCTACTGGCGGCCATCTTGGATATAGCACAGATCTGAAAAACAACTCTTTTGCAGGGGACCATCTAAGGACTATTGTGGCCAAGTACTTTCAGAGGAGATCTTTGAAAGTGTTTTCCCATAGGGTCTAATGTTAAAACTATGATCCCGCTGGCGGCCATCTTGGATATAGAACGGATCTGAAAAAGAACTTTTTTGCAGGGGACCATCTAAGTACTATTGTGGCCAAGTTTAATTTCTTGGTTTCAATTGACTAAGTTGTTCTCAGAGGAGAAGATCTTTGAAAGTGTTTTCCAATAGGGTCCAATGTTAAAACTATGATCCCCACTGGCAGCCATCTTGGATAAAGCGGATCTGAAAAACAACTTTTTTGCATGGGACCATATAAGGACTATTGTGGCCATGTTTGGTTTTAATTGGCCATGTAGTTTCAGAGGAGAAGATCTTTGAAAGCGTTTTCCCATAGGGTCCAATGTTAAAATTAAAGAACCTTAGTGAGCAAGCTCACATACCCCACGCCCCCACATTTAGGATTTTCCTGCATTATCTCAAAATTATCAAATAATTGAAATCAAAGTAGTTTGCACATCTCTTACAGATGAACAATCATCCTGTAAAATATCTTAAAACCTGTAGCAGGATTTATCCGGGCAAACTGAGTACCCTGTAAACTTCCTATCTTATAAACTGTAGGAGGAGTTATC
>MJUU01002492.1:209671-224857 GCA_002080025.1 Modiolus philippinarum | reverse complement strand
GTTCAAGCGGAAAATATAGGTCAAAGTGACCTAATTTTGCCTGGATGCTGACCTACCATCAGTGATGCATGCATATGCAAGGTAACATGATCCTACCATGTATAGTGACTGAGATCTGAACTCGGACGTAAACTTGAATGTAAGTCATTCAAGCAGAAAATATAGGTCAAAAAGACCTAATTTTGCCTGGATGCTGACCTACCATCAGAGATGCATGCATATGCAAGGTTACATGATCCTACCATGTATAGTGACTGAGATCTGAACTTGGAAGTAAACTTGAATGTAAGTCGTTCAAGCGGAAAATATAGGTCAGAGAGACCCAATTTTCTTGGAGGCTGTGAGATAGCCCAAGATGCACCTGCATACAAAGTTTGATGATCCTACCATGCATAGTTGCAGAGATATATGCCCAAATGCGGACGCAGACGTAGACGCGGACGCGGATGAGGACGCCGGGGGTACTCAAATAGTCCCCCTCAACTTCGTTGAGGCGAACTAAAAATAGGGTCGGTAGGTCGGGATTTTTTTTTATTTTATTTTTTAAATTTTTTTAATCATATATAATACTTAACATGTAAATGCATTGTAACCTATGATATCAAAGCATGGAATGCTGTTAAGGCAGGTTCCTGGGTATTCCAGAAGTTCTGTAATTATTACTGTTTTGCTGAAATCTTGACATTTAATTTTTTCAAGAATTAAAATCAGAAATTTTCCTTCCCGGTTTAGGTTGTCTTTTCAGTTTTTATATGGGATGTTGGCAATTTATTTAAAACTCTTTTTATTTACATTTCATTGTCTTGCTCCTCTTTGTTGGTATACGTACATGTAAGTATTCCAAAGTACAAGCCCGAGTACAAGTGTAACACTCGGTGGCTTAATTAATGTTGATATTTCCAATTTTGTCACTTCCTCTGTCAAGTCATCTAGTTCTTAAGTTTCATTATTTTTGCATATGATAAAATAACTCAATAACGAAGTCACTGTAAATTTACTATCTACATATGGGCATTTCGACAACTTATGTCTCATCAGTGCAAGCTACTGAGAATGGTAGGTTGTGCTCAGCTACAAATAACAAAACACCGAAGTTACTGTGAATAATGTAAACAGAATTTCAGCATTTTGAGTCCGAAGTCGAGCACTACGTTTGTGTCCCTCTGTTTCTCTATGGTGAACAACGTCATTTCAGCCTCCGTGCACTAAGGCAAAGGTTATGACACACAACAGAAACACTGCGTGTATATATTTATCACTCTTGTTAAAAAAGTCCATCTCTTTTATCCATTTATTTTGGAATTTTGAATTGTATCTACCCTTTTCGTGGAGGCGACGCCATTTTGTCGTTAATACACAGCTGATTCGTGTTCTCGCGTAATCTCGTTAGGCGGGATGTGAATGGAACAGCCTTCTGTTTATTCACCTCGCAGGGTGTGATTGGAACAGCCAATATTTACTTCCGGTGTAACGGAAAAATATTTTTTGAGAGAAAATTTTAATATCGAGAGCTTTCAGAGGCATATCGGTAGACGTGAGACCGGCTGCCGAAACCGGTAGCCTCATGGTGAGACCGGGAGGGTTAATAACTCTGGTTACAACAGCGAAACTAGAAGTTCCTATGTATCCATTCATAAAAACTGCGCGCCACAGGAAATTTTTATGAATGAACCGAATCGTGAATTTCAAATGTCAGTTTAAGTGCTCTTAGATTAAAAAAGCAAAGTATCTCTTAAAAGATTTTAAATAAATACAATAAACACATAAAACGATGTAGTTGATCATGAAATGGACACTGTATCGCCACATGAATGGATTATTTTTTGTGCCTTCGTATGAATAACTGGTAAGCCGTACGCGTTTTTAACGATAGTCTGGATCATTCCGATTCTTTTCATACAAAGTAGTCTCCTTAATGTAAGAGTCTGGTTGAAACAGACTTTTTTCAAGATGGCTTTACCCGACAGCTAGAAGGCAGAGAACCTGCTTTAATAAAACCATGTATTATCCCCACATTTTTATCCTAAAAATGATGTGGATACTTAAGGATTTGTCCAAGTTCCCAGATGATCGATTTTTAGTCTCAGTTCAAGCCAAACGATCGTTCTTAACACTATGTCGATAAATACTATAGGTTGTTATAAAGTGGAACATTCCTAACAGTTATAAAGAGAAGGTTATTTCCACCAAAATTTATATTTTCATATCATAATCTCGAATATTTCATTAGCCGCCGTAACTTTTGAGGATGTCAACAAACCATGTGATCAGTAAAGTGTCGATATAGCTGACAATATGCTATTTATATCACATTGACTCTTGACAATATTTTATTCACAACAGATGTAAAAGAAGAGGTTTAAGTCTCCTTTAAATTTATCCCGCAACAGTTTAATAGGCTTTGAAGCCTCTGAAATATTAAATAACATGTGAAATAAATACGGATACGACAGTCCGCGCTGAACTCGTTCTGAATTTATGATTGCACAAAAACTTCCTGATGGGAAATAACTTCAATTTTCGCGGCGTTTGAGCTCGTTCCTCATCAAATACTTCATAAAAAGGTTCCGATAAAGTAAATAGTTGATAAACTATGATAATACCGATTTACAGTTTCAAAATAACTACGATCTTGCCGCTGATCTCTACTTAAACTTTGTCAGTCAAAAGTAGCCATAATAACTAGGGTCAGTCGTTTTATTTCTATTTTTTTTTTACTTTTTGGGTGAAAAAAAGTCTAGGGTCGGCAGGAAAAAATAGGGTCGGTCGGGTGACTGGAACAACACCTATTTTTTATTTGGCCTAATGTTAATCCTATGAAAAATCAGAGGAGTTCAGTTTCCCGCCAAATTTTCAATCACTTAAATCTCAAAAATGAAATCATCAACCTGTCATTTTTTTTCACTTAAATTACTTCTATTTTAATTTTCTAACTAAAAATCATGTTTATTTGAAATCCTATTTTTTTCCAAATGGAGTAGCGAACCCCCTCAAGTCACTGTGAGCAACAACATAATCACTTTCAATCTTACCTGATCTTTAAATGCTGTGATTGGCAGTTTTGTATCATATCGGTGATTGAAATCATAGTTTTTATAGACATCATTAGCGTTTTCTGGCACCAAATCATCAGGAACAGCAACAGATCCAGAAGCAATAGACTCCAGGTCCATATGTTCCATAGCACCTGCCAGTCCAGCATACCCATCATTAGTCTGCAATAAAGAAATATTATGTCTTCTTTTTTAAAATAAAAGAAAATGTGTCCATGGGACACGGATGCCCCCGCCATACAGATATATCGGCAAACAGGAAGTTGAAAAGGGGAGATACGGTACAACTCACCATACCAAAGCTTCAGACCAAATATCAAATCATTCCTGCATACACAAGCCGAGAAATCTTTGACGAAAATTTTGGACGTATGTAACTACGTACGTACAGGCGGACGTACGGACGGATGAGGGTGAAACTTAATGCCCCCGTCGCCTAACGGCGGGGGCATAAAAATATTATTTTGTCACCATAATAAACACTATGAAATGATTGGGATCCGAATACATTCTTCATTCAAATCCTGAGACATTCAAATCCTGAGACAAAAAAAAATAAGTATGTGATATGAGCAAGATATTGGCCCTTCCACCTCTGAAATTGTAATATGATAATTATAATACATGTGGTTATAAACAAGAGGCTCTCAGGAGCCTGTATCACTCACCTGCTTTCAGTTGCCACAATCAAGCTAACATTGTAAGTTGTACAGTTGAACTTCAGTTTCTCAAACTTTGGTAGCTCGAACACTACCAATATCTTGAACTGTATTTAAAGTCTAATCATGTTTTACTACATTTCTTTGTTGGGCTTTTTTGACAAAAAACGTTCTTACTAAGGACCACTTTCGACACCAGTTTTGAAGCTGAGACATCATTTTGCAAATGGCAGTCAACAACAATCTTTAACACTGTATTTCTAAGTTACTACATCAATATCTATTTGGAAACCAAATGTCATTGAAATCGGACAATGTTGAAATTTCCCGCCTTTTTGGCAGCCATTTGAATATGGCAGTCAACAAACAATTTTCAACACCGGTTTTGAAGTAGTGACATCAATATCTATTTGGTAACCGAATTTCATTGAAATAGGACAATGTTGTATTTTCCCTCATTTTTTGGTGGCCGTTTTGAAAATAGCGGTAAACGAACAATTTTCAACACTGGTTTTGAAGTCACAACAACAATATCTATCAAGAAACCAAATTTAATTGAAATCAGACAATGTTGAATTATTTTGAAAATGGTCGTCAACAAACAATTTTTAACATTAGTTTTGAGGTTGTGACATCAATACCTTTTTGGAAACCAAATTTCATTGAAAGGGGACGTTGCCTTTTCACGACATTTTTGTCGGCAATTTTGAAAACAGCAGTCAACGAACAATTTTCAACATGGTTTTTGAAGTTTACACTTAACCTTCATCTTCTAGAGTTTTGAAAATAAAAGACGAAAATATGAAAAATTTAAAAATTCTGTGAAAAAAGGGCCGTAACTCCAACATAGAATTTTTTTATTTTCTTCAAAATTTCAGGGTGGGTACATCTTGATATGCTGAATATTTTTGCACTTTAAACTTGACCTCTATCTGTTACACTTTTTGAAATAAAAATGCAAAAATTTTGAAAAATTTTATGGAAAAAGGGCTATAACTCTGAGATGGTTTTTCAGATTTTCTTCAAAATTGCATGGTAGGTAGATCTCATCATCCTGATCATTTTTATACTGTCAGATTTTTTTATATCTTACCTGAGAATGAGCATTTATAAGGTCTTGTTCTTCTTCTTTTTGGTAAGATTCAGCATAAGATGTAGCGTTCAAGCTTTTTCTAGTAATGAAAAAGATATCAGTAACAATAAGAAAATATCTGATTTAATGCATTTGATATGCTGAAAGTTTTTTACAACAGATATGCCACACTGAGCTACATCAACGACTCTCAACCTTGACCAATTTGTTTTCTCTCTGTAGGTAGACAGATTGATCCCAATTAGTCATGCCGAATTTTCCCCATTTAAATGTCAACAACAAGTTGGTCTCTGTTTTTTATTGCAACAGAGATACAAAATGATGCAATATAAACAATTGTGTTATTTTGTTAAGCTGCTTATAAACAAGATGATCATGCAGTATCATTATTCATTTTCTGGGGGTCGAAAGAGTTTTATAATGAGAGTTGTCAGCAGACAACATTGCTCCTTGGGAATCAGAGGGACCTAAATGCACAATAAATTTGAAAGATATATATTTTCATAATTTTTATAATGTTTTAAAAGTTTAAATGAGTTATAAGGAAGTCACATGCCAAATAGGAACTCCCTACCACTAAAAGAAGAACTTCTAGAAGCAGGGTTCAAATTTTTTTTTTAAATTGATTTCAAAGTCAAGATCAAAATGTCTACTCTACATTTGGTACTGCCAGCTGCAGAAAGCTCTCAACATAGGGAAGTCACATACCAAATTATATGAACACATTACCACTAAATTCATTTGTCTCAAGGGTTAAACATAAAAGTTCTCACTAAAGCTCGAACTTTTCAAGTTTAACCCTTTCAACAGAAGAACTATGATAAACAACAACTTGAAAGGATAAATACTATATACAATACCTATGTTACCAGTGTTTTATTTGTTCTCTTCCTAGTGCAGAAACTTGAATTAAGTAATTATCCCCGCCCTTTCAAGGAAAGTTCCGGGATATTGTTATACCCTCCGTCTATCTATACGTCCGTCTGTCCGTCCACCACACTTTTCTTGTGACTCAAACTCCTACATTTTTGGATGTAGGGATTTAATTTTGTTGTAGAATTGTTGCATGTAGTCTGTAGATGCACAATAAGCTTTCGGATTTTTGATATTGCTCTTGGTGCAAACAAGAGGCCCCATGATGTCAATTTTTACACATGTGTCATGTGACACAAACCCCTCCTATATTTCTGGATTCAGGGAAAAAATCTTCATGCAGAATTGTTGCATATAGTCTGTAGATTTGCAATAAGCTTTCAGAATTATGATTCTGGTTTCAACTTTGGTAAATTTCCTGAAAATGTCAAAGACTCATATCTTTTTTTTTAATTTGAGCATATAATTATGTATTCTAGCAATTGTTTGATAGAAAATGAGATTTTGAAAAATTATAATTCTATAAAATGTGATTACAAGTTTGGTAAATTTCCTGAAAGTCTCAAAGACCACTTATTTTTTGGAATTCTACCAAGCAACTAAAATAATTTGTGTAGTTTAGGATAAACATTTTAACTAAATGGATTTCAAAAATATTTGATTCCCATTTTGGTAAGTATCCTGAAAGTCTCAAAGACCACTAATTTTTTGGAATTCTACCTAGCAACCAAACTTAAATAGCTTCTTTAATTTAGAACAAACACTTTCATCAATTGGATTTCAAAAATATTTGATTCAAGATTTGTTATATTTCCTGAAAGTCTCAAAGACCACTTATTTTTTGGAATTTTACCTAGCAACCAGACTTAAATAGTTTGTTTAGTTTAGGACAAACAGTTTAATCAATTTGATTTCAAAATTTTGGATTCCAATCTTGGTAAATTTCCTGAAAGTATCAAAGACCACTTATTTTTTTGAATTCTGTCTAACAACCATATATCCTTAAATTCTTTTTGTAAAAATAATGACTATCAATAGTTTGATTTCAATAAACTGTGGACACAGGATATGTCTCGCCCGCCCCTGCATCACCTTAATTTGCTCATTGATCGACTGCAGCAGCAATAACTAGAATAACTGTGAGCAAAGCTCACAAAAACATACCCCCGCTCCCCCATTTGATTACAGATGTAACCCCTCCCCCCCCCAAAAAAAAATCATAGTCAAATAAAAATTTTAAATAGCTGGTGCACAATGACAGTATCTACTGAACATTCTGTTAAAGTTTCATTGAATTTCATCAAGTGGTCTACGAGGAGTTGTTGCCACAAAGTATGTACCCCTATGGCAAAGAGCAAAAAATCCCCCCCCAAAAAAATCAACGTCAAATAAAAATTTTAAATAGCTAGTGCTAAAGCGGGGGGTATAAAAATAAAATATAATCTTTAACTGTGTTTACAATTTCCTTGGAAAAAAATGATGTGATCTTTCATGCATGACTAAGAAGCCAGGGCCACCATCTGGGCATGGAATGGGTATGTACTCCCCAAGACGCAACTGCATGTCAAATATCAAGTGCCTAGGACTACTGGTATAGGCTGTACAAACTGCTTGTTAAAAACTTAATATGATCGTTCATGCGTGACTAAGGGGGCCAGGGCCACCATCCGGGCGTGAAATCGGTATGTACTCCCCAAAATGCAACTGCATGTCAAATATCAAGTGCCTAGGACTAGTGGTATAGGCTGTACAAACTGCTTGCTAAAAACTTAATGTGATCATTCATGCGTGACTAAGGGGCCAGGGCCACCATCCGGGTGTGGAATCGGTATGTACTCCCCAAGATGCAACTGCATGTCAAATATCTAGTGCCTGGGACTACTGGTATAGGCTGTACAAACTGCTTGCTAAAAACTTAATGTGATCGTTCATGCGTGACTAAGGGGCCAGGGCCACCATCTGGGTGGAAAATCGGTATGTACTCCCCAAGACGCAACTACATGTCAAATATTAAGTGCCTAGGACTACTGGTATAGGCTGAACAAACTGCTTGCTAAAAACTTAATGTGATCATTCATGCATGACTAAGGGGCCAGGGCCACAATCTAAGTAGGGATTTGAGTTGCACCCATAATAATGCAACTGCGCATCAAATACTATGGACTTACAACTAACATAAGAGTGTTAATTCACAATAGTTTGCATTTGTTGACGCCGACGGAAATGTTATCCCTAAGTCTTGCTTCCGCGACTTTTTCGTCGCGGGCGAGACAAAAATATTGAGAAATTTATGCCCAGGGTGTAAAACAACTGTTTTCTGTGTCAATCAGGGAGTGTGGGGGTAGCTGTCGTTCCAACAACCTCTAGTTTCAGTAACAAGTGACTGTGAGCATATCTAAGAAGGTTCATAAACAATTGATAATAAGCTGCCGGCAACTATTGCTTGGCAATTGTGCTAAAATACATATATGTTACAAATACATAGTTCAATGAGAAATCAATATTTCTCTGAAATTGGTGGTTTTACCTTCAGCAAGATCTGCACAACTGCTTTCGAAGTAAAAAGATATAATCTCGGAAATAATTGCGACTTTAGTAGCAAATAAATGAACTTATTCAATACATACTTTACCATGACACTTGAAATAAAATATACCTCTTTGAAGAAATGGAGTTATCTACTTTTTCGAATTTAAAGCTTTATAATGACATTTTGTAACTATCTTATTAAAATTCCTAGAACGTTATGGTCATTCCTATCAAATAGTGATAACGAATACCTATGTTACCAACCTTGAAATCTGTAAAACTTCTATATACATACTGTTCTCCAAAAATTATTGCAAAAAACTTCAATTTGATACAGTAAATCAGTCGCTAAGTTTAGGTGGTACACCTTCGGGCACACGATTCTATTTTTGGAATCTTACCTCAGAAACGAACAGCCCATATAGAATTCTGCCTTACTTTGGCTATCCCATGACAATGAATCAGACAGAAAAGAAAATCCTAACGTTTCAACTAAAATTATGACATCACAATCAACGCTTAGTAGGTCGAAAACCGGATAGACGAGGATAGATGTCACGCATTCTCAACAACAAATGAAATATCCAATTGCCTCTGTAGACTTAAATAACCAAAATGGAATTCCCCCATGCCAACATAAAAATGTGCACACGATACGGACGGCAGAAGAAGAATTGACCATAACATTGGCCACATTCCCAAAAATACACATTTTTTTCAGCTGTTTCACCTTTTAGTCACTAAAAATGATTTCTGACAGGACAAATGAATTTAATTAACTAAATTTACCTTTTGTCTCAGTTACAAATGTTGATAAACGTTAGAAATTACCAATCAGTATCAAGGTAAACAGAACAGAGTAGTTGTCATTGTCAAAATATGGCCAGTATTGTAAAATAAAATAGGTCTTCCAAAAATTGTGGATAAACATAGAGTAAATATTTTTTATTTATAATTATTCTATTTTATCTTTATTTTGATAAAAAAATGATACTGGACTTCATTATATCCTCAGGCAAACAGCAATATTGTACATACTTTTGTCGATGGACATATAACGTTCACAAAATGCAGGTTATCATAAAATTGGCCATAATAAATAACTGTGATAGACCTATTACACTGCTGAAAGATGTGTATTCAATTTCATGTTTTATCTACAAATGTATTTAACATGTTTCTTTTGCATTTTATGTGACGCAATCTACCAATTTTCATGCAAAAGAAACTAGAGGTTGTCGGAACGACAGCTATCCCCACACTCCTTGTTTGACACAGAAAACAGCTGTTTTACAGCCTGGACATCATTTTTCTCAATATTTTTGAAATCAAACTATTGGTAGTCATTATTTTTACAAAAAGAATTTAAGGATATATGGTTGTTGGGCAGAATTACAAAAAATAAGTGGTCTTTGAGACTTTCAGGAAATTTACCAAGATTGGAATCAAATATTTTTGAAATCAAATTGATTAAACTGTTTGTCCTAATTTAACAAACTATTTAAGTATGGTTGTTAGGTAGAATTCCACAAAATAAGTGGTCTTTGAGACTTTCAGGAAATATACCAAAACTGTAATCAATTATTTTTGAAATCCAATTGATGAAAGTGTTTGTCCTAAATTAAAAAAGCTATTTAAGTATGGTTGCTAGGTAGAATTCCAAAATATAAGTGATCTTTGAGACTTTCAGGAAACTAACCAAAATTGGAATCAAATATTTTTGAAATCCATTTAGTAAAATTGTTTGTCCTAAACTAAACAAATTATCTTAGAATGGTTGCTAGATAGAATTCCAAATAATAAGTGGTCTTTGAGACTTTCAGGAAATTTACCAAAATTGGAATCAAATATTTTTGAAATCCAATTGATGAAAGTGTTTGTCCAAAGTTAAAGAGGCTAATTCCCAAAAAGTGGTCTTTGAGACTTTCAGGAAATTTATCAAAATCAGAATCAAATATTTTTGAAATCCATTTAGTTAAAATGTTTCTCCTAAACTTAACAAATTATGGTTGCTAGGTAGAATTCCAAAAAATAAGTGGTCTTTGAGACTTTCAGGAAATTTACCAAACTTGGAATCACATTTTAGAATTCTAATTATTCAAAATCTCATTTTCTATCAAATAACTGCTAAAATACATAATTATATGCTCAAATTTAAAAAAATATGAGTCTTTGACATTTTCAGGAAACTTATCAAAGTTGGAACCGGAATCATAATTCTGAAAGCTTATTGCAAATCTACAGACTACGTGCAAGAATTCTTCATAAAGATTTAATCCCTAAATCCAAAAATGTAGGAGGAGTTTGTGTCACATGCCACATGTGTCAAAATCCACAACTTTGGGCCTTTGTCAAAATCAACATCTTGGGGCCTTTTGTTTGCACCAAGATAAAGATAAAAAATCTGAGAGCTTATTGCGCATCTTCAGACTATATGCAACAATTCTACAATAAAATTAAATCCATAAATCCATAAATGTAGGAGGAGTTTGTGTCACAAGCCACATGTGTAAAACATAGGTAATCAACGATTACAGAGTTCGCCTCGTTATGGCACTTTGTCACAGTAACAAAATCTTGACTGGATGTTGACATCACATTTGCATGCCTAAGCAAGGTTACATGATCCTACCATGTATAGTGACTGAAATCTGAACATGCCTGAAAACTTGGACATAAATCACTCATGCGTAAAACACAAGTCAAAGTGACCTACTTTTGCCTGGATGCTGATGTACCATCAGGGATGCATGCCTATGCAAGGTTACATGATCCTACCATGTAAAGTGACTGAGATATGAACTTGTTCAAAAACTTGGATGTAAATCAATCAAGCAGAAAATATAGGTAAAAGTGACCTAATTTTGTCTGGATGCTGATCTACCATCAGAGTTATATGCATATGCCAGGTTACATGATTGTACCATGTATAGTGACTAAGACCTGAACTCGTCCTAAAACTTGAATGTAAATCAATCAAGCATAAAATATAGGTCAAGGTGTCCTAATTTTGCCTGGATGCTGACCAACCATCAGAGATGTATGCATATGCAAGGTTACATGATCCTACCATGTGTAGTTACTGAGATCTGAACTCGTCAGAAAACTTGAATGTAAATCAATCAAGCGTAAAATATAGGTCAAAGTGTCCTAATTTTGCCTGGATGCTGATTCACCATAAGAGTTGCATGCATATGCAAGATTGCATGATCCTACCATATATAGTGACTAAGATCTGAACTTGTCTGAAAACTTGAATGTAAATCAATCAAGCGTAAAATATAGGTCAAAGTGACCTAATTTTGCCTGGATGCTGATACACCATCAGAGTTGCATGCATATGGAAGATTACATGATCCTACCATGTATAGTGACTGAGATCTGAACTCGGACGTAAACTTGAATGTAAGTCATTCAAGCGGAAAATATAGGTCAAAGTGACCTAATATTCCCTGGATGCTGACCTACCATCAGAGATGCATGCATATGCAAGGTTACATGATCCTACCATGTATAGTGACTGAGATCTGAACTCGGACGTAAACTTGAATGTAAGTCGTTCAAGCGGAAAATATAGGTCAAAGTGACCTAATTTTGCCTGGATGCTGACCTACCATCAGAGATGCATGCATATGCAAGGTTACATGATCCTAGCATGTATAGTGACTGAGATCTAACTCGGACGTAAACTTGAATGTAAGTCGTTCAAGCGGAAAATATAGGTCAGAGAGACCCAATTTTCTTGGAGGCTGTGAGATAGCCCAAGATGCACCTGCATACAAAGTTTGATGATCCTACCATGCATAGTTGCAGAGATATATGCCCAAATGCGGACGCGGACGTAGACGTAGACGTAGACGCGGGGGGTACTCCAATAGTTCCCCTCAACTTCGTTGAGGCGAACTAAAAATGATATCTTGGGGCCTCTTGTTTGCACCAAGATCAATATCAAAAATCCAAAAGCTTATTGCTCATCTACAGACTATATGCAACAATTCTACAACAAAATTAAATCCCTAAATCCAAAAATGTAGGAGTTTGAGTCACAAGAAAAGTGTGACGTACGTAGGGTATGACAAAATCCCCAAACTTTCTTCAAAAGTGCGGGGATAATTATGGAAAATCCGGTGTTTGCCATTTTCAAGGTCGAATAGGTGATTGTTTTCAACAAAATACAAGGCTTTGGCCTTTTTATCAGTTGAAATTATCTAAAACCTAATATAGAGACACCTGCCTCAAGTGAAAGGTGGTTGTTATAACCATGCACCTTTAAACAGGTATGGGGAATGTTTAACACTGAAAGCAATCAGGAAAATTAAGATACATATACATGTATTAGAGCGATTTGTCCATCACAGTGATTTATTACAGTACAGCAAATTCTGTAAATCTTTAATGAATGTAACTTAATTCATGAAAACAAAGTTACTGAAGCGTAAAATGTAGGTCAAAACCACCTAATTGTCAATGATTTGGGTAGTACTCATCAAGGCAATTAATTTAATGAAACATCATTGTCCTATAATGTGTTGAGAAATGGACTTTAATACAAAACTTAACCAGAGTCACTCAAGCATGAAATGTAGGTCAAAGAGTCAAACTACCTAGTGAACTCTGTAGTACTAACAAATATCTACCTACTGGCCTACTATTGTTCTACCTCTTACAGTTTCTGAGAAATGTACTTAAACGCAAAACTTAACCAGACGTAAAGACGTACGGAAGGACAGACAAGGGTAACACTATATGCCATCATATATGCCATATATATTTCATCAAATTAATTGCCTTGACGAGTACTGGCTTTGACCTACATTTTACGCTTCAGTGACTTTGGTTAAGTTTTTTGTTAAAGTCCATTTCTCAACAACTACACATTATAGGATAATGATATTTCATCAAATTAATTGCCTTGATGGGTACTACCCAAATCATTGACAATTAGGTGGCTTTGACCTACATTTTACAATTCAGTGACTTTGGTTAAGTTTTGTGTTAAAATCCATTCCTCAACAACTACACATTATAGAACAATGATATTTCATCAAATTAATTGCCTTGAAGAGTACTACCCAAATCATTGACAATTAGTTGACCTACAATTTACGCTTCGGTGACTGGTTAAGTTTTGCGTTTTAAGTCCATTTCTAAACAACTACACATTATAGGACAATGATATTTCATCAAATTAATTGCCTTGATGAGTACTACCCAAATCATTGACAATTAGGTGGCTTTGACCTACATAATACGCTTCAGTGACTCTGGTTAAGTTTTGAATTTAAGTCCATTTCTCAACAACTGCACATTATAGGACAATGATATTTCATCAAATTAATTGCCTTGGTGAGTACTGCCCACATCAATGACAATATTAAGTGGCATACATTTTATGATAAGGTTATCTTTTGCGATTAATCTTTTGACGGGCCATCCGTGTCTTACAGACACATTCTCTAGTTTGTATAAAAGTTTAGTCTTAAATGAGTATAACCCTCATATTGAAATAGGAAATGACTTTCATCATTTATGCTATCCTTGTGATAAAATTTACATTTTCTTTCATTCAAAGGTAAAAACTGGTGCCTTCCTTTTTCTATTTCAAGGCAACAAGTGCTTAGCCTAAGTTTACTTAAAAGTAGACCTCTCTGATTTGTTTTTCAAAATATCAACATATGGACTTCTATTGTTTTTATGAAAATTTCTACAAAATATTAGTTTATTAGAGTTGAAAATTTGTGATCTTTATTCTTGAAAGCCTTGATCTGTAATTCTTTGTTTTAAACATGGTAAAAATGGTTTGAAAGAGTTATCTCTTTCTGTTAGATATGAAAAACCCAAATGATTTACAAGTTTTGTAATTTTATTTAACCATTTATTTGAATGTCTAGTTGCTTGAAAAATTTTAAAAGCCAAAGTAGATGAGATAATGTGTTTAAGGTACATTTTGTATTTTATGCGAGTAAAACTTATTATGGACTTCATATTTAATTATGCCACATTGGATGAGTTGTAGTAAAACCCATTTTTGGCCCAAAACCAAGTTGTTCAAAATAGTGCGATATTTCTGGGAGATATAATGTATCAACTATTATGTGTCTTCAAAATATACATCAAATAATACAAATTCCTTTCATTTTGAAATTGTAACATCACAAGGAGTCGTCTTTTATGAAAAAGAGAAGAAAATCTGCAATTTTGAATGTTCTCAGTGCAAATTTTCTTTTCGTTAACATAGGGCACATGCAAACAACAACTTCAAACTTTCAGAAATGATGTATTTCATCATTTTACACATTTTCACCAAATATGAAATTGTCATTCAGAACCCCCCACATTTTTCTAAACACAAAACTGTGCTAAAAACAGCAAAAATCAATGAATTCTGACGTCAGATTTCCAAAAAATATAGCTTTTGAGTTAACTGATTAGCATGAGAATCAAATGATATGGAAATTAAGGGCTACGCCGAGCGCAGCATGTCGACCACTGAAATTTGAACAAATGTAATTTAAAGTGAATGTGGACACAGTAAAAGGCTTGACACAGTAATTAGATGGACACAATTTAAGCTTAACACAGAAATTAGGTGGACACAAACTATGGAAAACTAGAAAAACATCAAAATCCGCTGAGAAATAAAGATTTTACATATTTGTGAAAATTGTGAAAATAGCAACTTTGACCCCTTACAGCTTGGAAACGGTAAGAGATATGCAAAAACCGTTGACATACTACTGAAATCTTAAGATAGGTGGAATGTAAAGAAAAAAATCCCATCGAAATCAAATGAAAAATAAAAATTTTATGTAATCTGCACATTTCAAGTCATTTGCAATTTCAACCCGTTTGGCCCCTCATAGCTCTGAAAGGAAACATGTGATCAAATATCTAATGATTAAGCGCCATATTGATTTTTCATAAGGAATCCATTGAAAAAAATTGCATCAAAATCGGACTAGAAATAAAAAAAAAAAAA
>MJUU01002492.1:181258-195548 GCA_002080025.1 Modiolus philippinarum | reverse complement strand
GGGGGGGCTGGATCCCAATTTTTTTTTAAAACCCCTAGGAATTTTAAATATTTTCCAACCTAAGGGGGACCGGGCACACCCGGGCACCCTAAATCCGCCACTGTAAATTTTACCCTTTTGGGGAGGAAAAGTGCTGATTTAAATATTTTCTGATAATTTTAAGTGCAGTTGTTGAGTTTGCTAGATTTCTTGTTTCATATCCTTTAATTTCGTATACAGTTTTTCAGGTAACAATTTCCAAAAAGAAATATAAAAAATTCCATTGTTGGGGGCAAGGGTTAATGTTAAGATGAACTGAAGCTTTGCATCTAAACGATACCTATTGTAGAAGTATGAATCTGCCTTAAGGCATTCTATTGTCAATCGACTCAAGAATTGAATATACATTCACGTTATAACAATTATTTCTGTAATACTAGTAGTTATCACACGAGGACGCGGTGTGTCTGTACAAGATCACCCCGACGGCCGGAGGCCGGATTGGTGAGCTTATACAGACACACCAAGTCCGAGTGTGATAACTATTTTACATCCCAGCTAATATATAAAATGAAAGCACATCGATATATAATTCTTCAAAATTATTTCCATTCTTTTAATGTCATGAAATAGAATTTCCTACTATGATATTAATATATATCCTTGTTGTGCCTCACAACGATTCTTTATGCACGATTTTTTAACACGGTAACTTCAACGAGTTCGTGGTATAGTAGGAAAAGCAGAAGTCTAGAAAACGAAACGACCCTGGTTCGAATCCTACTATGGGCTATGTTATTTTCCAACGTTTTAAAATCTTGAAACATAAAATTGAAACATAAAATTTCAAAGAACTGAACAGTTCTCAAAATCTGGCCTTGACAAAAAAAAACAAAATGAAAAGTGAAAAAAATCCTTTGTTCTAACTGGGGTGAGATTGCTGGGGTGATCCGACTCAGATTCCCCCTGCTAGAACAAAAGAGCTGGGAAGTTAGGGGAAAAATATTTCACTTATGGTCGGTCTTTTGTGTTCCATCATTATTACCGGTAGTCATTATTGACAAAAGAATAAGTTCCAACAAAATTCTTGACCAAGGAAGGAAATTTTTTCTTAGTTAATTGCTTGCTTAACCCAAAACAAAGCTAGTGTTCAAACAGGTGCAGATTTTTGCAAGAATTTCTTTCATCTTTGTGGCATCAGTCCCATCGACTTTGATCTGTATCCCATCTTCGCAATCGATTGAGTAACTAGCCAGAGCTGTTGAAGGAATCAACAACAGACATTTAGATGTTTTGTCTTCGCTACATATATTTGTGGTACTGATCTGTCCTTGTCCATGTTTGAATACTCAAGTGATTGCGAAAGCTTTTCAAGATTTAACCTTGTAACCTTGGTACTGTTTGAGGGTTAAAGAAGTAACACGTACCATGATCTTTTATTGGTTTTGTCTCAGGGTTAGCAAATGACATTAACCAATCATGTACCTAACAGATCTTACAAAAAAGTTATGCTTCACCGACCGTGTGACAGGTGCTGTATACAGAGCATGACATGCTTACCCTTCCGGAGCACCTGATTTGAGAGTTCACACTGTTAGTGCTTTAGTGTTTTGTGTTGTATATGTAGTGTGCGTGTGTTTTGTTGGCATGTAGTGTCCTTGGTCTTCCATCTTCTGGTGTTCTTGCTTTTGCCTTGTCTCTGGACTTTGATTTATGTAATCTTGTGCTTTGTCTTTTTGGTATTCTACTGCTGTTGTTTTAGATCCGTACATAATTCAATAGCAATGTACCTACCGCCACTGGACACCGAAGCCTTTGCTTCAGTTCGAGTCAGACGGGCGGACGATGAACGTCGTGTTTCAGACTAAAGCTGAGCTCTGTAGTAAAGAACTGATCAAATTCATATGCAACTATTATTTTCTACCCGCCTACTCAGCAATATTTCAGCTATATCAAGACGAGAACAGGTTTGTTACACTTTGGGGTATGGAAAGGGTCATTGGACGGTAAATTCTGACTGCGACTGGAAAAGTAGGGTGAATCGAAAGGGGCGGGGAATTTACCCTTGTAGCCAATTGTAGCCAATCATCTACGGACCACTCAAAAGAGAGTTTGCTTAAAATACCATGGTTGATGAAATGTCACAATTTTCAGATAGGGGTGCAAAATTCCATGACAGAGGGCCAGAATACCATGGCAGGATAGACAATCAATAATTCGATGTACAATTTACATGTCTTGAAAAGGGGTTCAAAATCCCATGGTAGGATCAAGAATTATTATCTCAATGTTCGATTTACATGTCTTGAAAGGGCCGTTCAAAATACCATGGTTGATGAAATGTCACAATTTTCAGATAGGGGTGCAAAATTCCATGACGGGGTCAGAATACCATACCAGGATAGATAATTAATATCTCAAAGTACGATTTACATGTCTTGAAAGGGGTTTGAAAATATCATGGTAGGGGTCAAAATATCATGGTTGATGAAACGTCACAACTTTCAGATGGGGTGCAAATTTCCATGAAAGGTGGTCAGAATACCATGGCAGGATAAAAAATAATATCTGAACATACAATTTACATGTCTTGAAGGGGGGGTTCAAAATCCCATGATGAGGGTCAAAATACCACGGTTGATAAAATGTCACAATTTTCAGGTGGGGTGCAAAATTCCATGACAGGGGGTCAAAATACTATTCCAGGATAGAGAATCAATATCCCAATGTACGATTTACGTGTCCTGTAAAGGGGGTTCGAAATCCCATGGCAGGGGGGTCAAAATACCATACTTGATGAAATGTCACAATTTTCAGATGGGGGTGCAAAATTCCATGACAGATGGTCAGAATACCCTGGTAGGATCGATAATTAATATCTCAATGTACGATTTACATGTCTTGAAAGGGGGTTCAAAATCCCATGGTAGGGGGGCAAAATACCATGATTGATGAAAGGTCACAATTTTCAGATGCGGTGGAAAATTCCATGACAGGGAGTTAGAATACCATGGCAGAATAGAGAATTAATATCCCAACGTACGATTTGCGTTTCTTGAAAGGGGGGTTCAAAATCCCATGGTAGGTGGTCAAAATACAACAGTTGATGAAATGTCACAATTTTCAGATGGGGGTGCAATGGTGCAAAATTCAATGACATGTGGTTAGAATACCATGGCAGGATCAAGAATTAATATCTCAATGTACGATTTACACGTCTTGAAAGGGGGTTCAAAATCCCATGGTTTGGGGGGGGGGGTCAAAATACCATGGATGATGAAATGTCACAATTTTCAAAATTCCATGACAGGGGGTCAGAAAACCATACCAGGATCGAGAATTAATATCTCACACGTACGATTTACATGTCTTGGAAGGGGGTTGAAAATATCATGGTAGGGGTCAAAATATTATGGTTGATGAAACGTCACAACTTTCAGATGGGGTGCAAATTTCCATGAAAGGGGGCCAGAATACCATGGCAGGATAAAAAATAATATCTGAACATACAATTTACATGTCTTGAAAGGGGGGTTCAAAATCCCATGATGAGGGTCAAAATATCACGGTTGATGAAATGTCACAATTTTCAGATGGGGTGCAAAATTCCATGACAGGGGGTCAAAATACTATTCCAGGATAGAGAATCAATATCCCAATGTACGATTTACGTGTCCTGTAAAGAGGGTTCGAAATCCCATGGCAAGGGGGTCAAAATACCATACTTGATAAAATGTCACAATTTTCAGATGGGGGTGCAAAATCCCATGACAGATGGTCAGAATACCCTGGCAGGATCGAGAATTAATATCTCAATGTATGATTTACATGTCTTGAAAGGGGGTTCAAAATCCCATGGTAGGGGGGCAAAATACCATGATTGATGAAAGGTCACAATTTTCAGATGCGGTGCAAAATTCCATGACAGGGGGTTAGAATACCATGGCAGAATAGAGAATTAATATCACAATGTACGATTTACGTTTCTTGAAAGGGGGTTTCAAAATCCCATGGTAGGTGGTCAAAATACAACAGTTGATGAAATGTCACAATTTCAGATGGGGGTGCAAAAGTCAATGACATGGGGTTAGAATACCATGGCAGGATCAAGAATTAATATCTCAATGTACGATTTACATGTCTTGAAAGGGGGTTCAAAATCCCATGGTGGGGGGGGGGGGTCAAAATACCCTGGATGATAAAATGTCACAATTTTCAAAATTCCATGACAGGGGGTCAGAAAACCATACCAGGATAGAGAATTAATATCTCACACGTACGACTTACATGTCTTGAAAGGGGTTCAAAATCTCATGGTTGGGGGTCAAAATATCATGGTTGATGAAATGTCACAACTTTCAGATGGGGGTGCAAAATTTCATGACAGGGTGTCAGATTATCATGGCAGGATAGAGAATTATTATATCAACATACAATTTACATGTCTTGAAAGGGGGTTCAAAATCCCAAGGGGGGGGGGTCAAAATACCATGATTGATGAAATGTCACAATTCTCAGATGGGGGTGCAAAATTCCATGACAGGGGGTCAGAATACCATTCCAGGATAGAGAATCAATATCTCAATGTACAATTCAAGTATACATCTGAGTTCAGATCTAAGTCGATCATATAACCTTGCATATCTGATGGTAGGTCAACTGCATGGAAGACTAAGTCACTTTGACCTATATTTTCCACTTTATTAACCCATTTTCAAGTTAAGTCTGAGTTCAGATCTCAATAACTGTACATAGTACATGTAGTATCATCTAACCTTGCCTATGCATGCAACTCTAATGGCATGTAAGAATTCATGGAAAATTAGGTCTGACCTTTATTTTCCACCTAATTGACTTACATTCAAGTCTATGTTTGAGATCAGATCTGTCACTGCGCATATAGGATCATTTAAAGTTGTCTATGTATGTATCTCTTGTGGAAGGTCAACATCCATAGACAATAAGGTCACTGAATTCAGATCTCAGTCACTGTACATTGTAGAACCTTGCAAATGCATGCATCTCTGATGGTAAATCGGCATGCATACATAATTTGACCTATATTTTCTGCTCTACAGACCTGAATTCAGTCATTGTACATGGCAGGATCATCTAACCTTGCATATGCACACATCTCTTGATGGTAGGTCACAATCATGCAAAATATTTCCTTCTTGACTGACATTTAAAATAATGTTTGAGTTCACATCTTGTAAATGTACAGTGAAGGGTAATCTAACCTAACACATGCATATCTGATGAAAGGTCAGTATCAAGGCAAAATTGGGTTACTGTGACCATAACAAGGCAAACTTTGTAATCATTGATTATGCATGGTTTTATATGGTCACCAAGTATGTTTTTGTGATATATATTGCTGAATAGTGGCTCACTATACAAATTAAACCCATCACTAAATCATATGTGTCAGGTACACAAAATCTCTTTTACTATGATCTTCCTGGGAATTATTGAATATATCAAATGTAAAGTGTCTAAAATCATAACTTTTATTGCAACTTGGCTATTTTGGCATTAAATTTTATTTATAGAAATCCACTTTTTTTATGAGTATGTATTAAATTCAACTTTTATACCATCAAAATAAATTCATATAACCTATATTAATTTTACATTATTAAAAATAGAAATTTTATTGTTAAAACAATATTTCATTTTCGTAGAAAAATTGTTTGATACGTTTTGAAAGCACCATATTTGAAAAACATTACTGTGTAATTTTATGCACATGCATTTTTCATAGATTCTATATTCATACAACATAACTGATTATTTTTTTTTCAATCAGTCATACCTCAAACAGCTATACATATTTTTTAACTTTCCTACACTTGAATGTAAAATCCCAAAACATTACTATTTACCGGTATATACTTTTTACCCTATTATATGTATATCACTGATAATCAAGCAAGTGGTCAAGTTTCTACTGAAGTTACCAACTTGGAATTAAAATTTATTTGAAACTTTTAAGCATTAGCATTGGAGTATCTATCCTAAAAGCATTAGGGTGCTACCTGTTGTTAGCATTATGACCAATTTTGGTCTTAACCTGATGCAAGATACGTAAGTATTCACCCAAAGTCATTTTTCCTCTTTTTTTATTTTAGTACATGTACAGGGAATAGCTACCTAAAACCCAAGAGAGTTATGTTTAATATGATAGCCATCTTACAAAATTTTGTTTCGATCTAGTGATGTGAACTCAAGTTATCATCTGGAAATAAATATGAAGAAATATGAACAGATAAATGGACCTTATAATGCTAAGTATATTTTTGATATTTTTTTTATCAACAGTATTCTGAAGTTATTTTTGTCTGTGTATATTTTAACTGTCATCTTATGACTAAATAATGAACAAAGAATTCGAAAAACATTGTTTTATTACTCTTCATATATCAAAAAGCAATACTCTTCAGTACTCAAAACAATGATACAACAATCACTTAAACAAGATGTGTTTTGTGAAACACTTATGCCCCTGAGTAGAAGTTAAGAAGAACATTTAACACACTGAACAATTATTAATGTGCTTCTGACAAATTTGCAGTAATAAATTCTGATATCAATTGAAAAGTGAAATAACAACAAATGATAATTGCAATTGGATGCAAACACAGAATTCACTAAAAAGACTCCCAAAATCATTATGCAAGCATTATCAAGAAAACAATTTTCACCCCCTTTTTATGAAACATTTTTAATTAAGTCATTGTGTTTCTGTCTATCAGTGTTATCATTACATCAGGAATATTTTCATATATTTTATCAATACTGGTTATCTAAAAATGGGAATACAAGGAAGAAATTGAAAAATAAGATGAAATAGTGTAATGATAAGTTTGGGTGACTATAAATACACCCGTGAAACACAAAACACTGTCTCTTACTATTAAAAATTATACAAGATTTTTAGTTTTAAATGTAGAAAATATACTGAATAATTTAAAGATCTTTTTATTATACAATTTCTACAGACATCAAAAGACATTTTCCCATAAGTGTGTTTAATGTCTCTTTATTCAATATATGAAATAAAACAATATAATATAATTTTTTTGGTGAAATTTTACCAGATTCACATGTCGAGGTCAAATATTCTAGAACCAACTGAAAAGTCATCCCACAAGGAAAACACAAGCAAAATATGAAAGTCATATCACTTACAATTCAAAAGATATACCCAATGTTTAAGTTTTTATGCAGTTGTTCACAGGCCAAGGTCAAGGTCATCAGGTCAAATATTCTGGTACCAATTAAAAAGTCTTACGAAAAGAATGCACATGTAAAATATAAAAGCCATATCACTTACCAATCCAACTAGAGCATGTCGAAACTGGCGTCGGAAGGGCCCCGCAATTTCGATCCTTAAACTCTGGGCAAAAGTAAAAATCAGATGAGTGTGGATTCAAATTCTGTTTGACACACTAATGTGTTGATACAGTAATTTGCTGGATACAGTGATTTCTTGAAGCTTTACCAAACTATATCATTTCTTAGCTTCAGACTAAATATCAAGTCATTTAAAGTTAAAAATGAAAGTAACAGCAAAACAGAAAGTAATTCAGTGACAAACCAATAAGTCACTCACACAAATCATCATTTCCAAGCTTCAGACCAAATTTCAAACCATTCCCTATTGTAGAAGCCAAGTAATCTGTGACAAAAATTTCTTTGATAGTAAAAAATCAAAGTATCAGCAAACAGGAAGTGGAAACCCGACAATTTTGAAAATTGCTTACACAATACAACTCATTATTATCAAGCTTCAGACCAATTTTCAAATCATTCCCTATTGTAAAAGCGAAGAAATCTGTAACGAAAATTTTGTTCAAAGAAAAAAATCAAAGTATCGGCAAACAGGAAGTGGATACCTGATAAACTTGAAAATTGCTTCCACAATACAAGTCATCATTTCTAAGCACAAGGCCAAATTTCAAATCATTCCCTATAGTATAAGCAAAGAAATCTGTGACGAAAAATTTGTTAAAAGTAAAAAAATCAAAGTATCGGCAAACAGGAAGAAGTCTGACAAACTTGAAAATCGCTTACACGATACACCTCATCATTTAAAAGCTTCAGACCAAATTTCAAATCATTCCCACTTATACAAGCCAAGAAATCTTAGACGAAAATTTCGTTCAGAGAAAAAAAAATCAAAGAATCGGCAAACAGGAAGTGGATACCTGACAACCTTGATAATTGCTTACAAGATACAAGTCGTCATTTCCAAGCTCTAGACCAAATTTCAAATCATTCCCTATTGTAGAAGCCAAGAAATCTGTGACGAAAAATTTGTTAAAGTAAAAAAATCAAAGTATCGGCAAACAGGAAGTTGAAGTCCGACAAACTTGAAAATTGCTTACACAATACAACTCATCATTTCCAAACTTCAGACCAAATTTAAAATCAATCCCACCTATACAAGCCAAGAAATCTTTGACGAAAAAAAATTGTTGACGGAGGGACAGACAAAGTGAAAACTATAGGGCACCCGCATCTCAATGCGGGGCCCTAAAAATATACCCAATGTCTAAGTTTATCATGTTTTTTCAAAAAGTCCATCAGATGCCAAGGTCAAGTTCATGAGGTCCAAAATTCTGGTATCATTTGAGAGGTCTTTCCATAAGGAATACACATGCGAAATATGAAAGCCCTATCACTTACCATTTAAAAGATATACCAAATGTTATAAGTTTTTTGTGGACAAACAAATCAACAGACAGACAGACAGATCAATAACTATATGACCCCCCTGAATCTTTGATTCACAGGGGCAAAAAAACAGTATAAGCATAAAAAGTATATATATAACAATGACAGCTATATACTGAACATTCTCTTCGATAATAGTCCAAATGGTAATACAGTTGCAAGTATTTATAATTTCCATAAATATCTTTTCAAAAAACAAAAACAAAAACCTACTATAAATTACAATACTTTCTTTCCACTTTTTCAACTTATAAAACACACATAATTCACTGATCTCATGCATTGTCAGATGCTTTTGAAAATTCCTATATTTCAAAAATGAAATTCTTGGACAAAAATGTAGGAGAAAGTGAGTTGAAATAATCACTTTGGAAATAT
Source organism: Modiolus philippinarum (assembly GCA_002080025.1). NCBI lineage: Eukaryota > Metazoa > Mollusca > Bivalvia > Mytilida > Modiolidae > Modiolus > Modiolus philippinarum. The sequence continues at coordinate 186,452 of MJUU01002492.1, read as the reverse complement.
AGGGGTGACATGAACAATTGATCTTAAATCTTTCCCATACTTCTAAACAACTGTTAATTAATACTTTTCCAAAAAGTTATGTAGATTTCATGCTTATTGAATAAAAGGTCAAAGTCACAAGGTCAAATATTCTGGTATCAATTAAACGGTCTTCCCACAAGGAATACACAAGAAAAAAATTGATAGCCCTATCACTTACCATTCAAAAGATATATAACTAGATGTTGTCGGAAACGACAGCTATTCCCACACTCCCTGTTTGACACAGAAAACAGTTGTTATACACCCTGGGCATAATTTTGTTAATTATTTTTGAAATCTACCTATTGATAGTCGTTATTGCTACTAAAAAAATTCTAGGATATATGGTTGCTAAGTAGAATTCCAAAAAATAACTGGTCTTTGAGACTCTCATGAAATTTACCAAAATTGGAATCAATATTTTTGAAATCCATATGTTGAAAATGTTTGCCATAAACTACACAAACAATTCAAGTACAGTTGCTAGGTAGAATTCCAAAAAATTAGTGGTCTTTGAGACTTTCAGGAAATTTACCAAAATTGGAATCAAATATTTTTGAAATCCAATTGATGAAAATGTTTGTCCTAATCTACACAAACAATTTAAGTATGATTGCTAGGTAGAATTCCAAAAAATAAGTGGTCTTTGAGACTTTCAGGAAATTTACCAAAATTGGAATCAAATATTTTTGAAATCCAATTGCTGAAAATATTTGTCTTGAATTAAATAAACTATTTAAGTATGTTTGCTAGGTAGAATTCCAAAAAATTAGTGGTCTTTGGGACTTTCAGGAAATTTACCAAAATTGGAATAAAATATTTTTGAAATCCAATTGCTGAAAATGTTTGTCTTGAATTAAATAAACAATTTAAGTATGGTTGCTAGGTAGAATTCCAAAATATTAGTGGTCTTTGAGACTTTCAGGAAATTTACCAAAATTGGAATCAAATATTTTTGAAATCCAATTGATGAAAATGTTTGTCCTAAACTACACAAACAATTCAAGTACAGCTGCTATTAGAATTCCAAAAAATAAGTGGTCTTTGAGACTTTCAGGAAATTTACCAAAATTGGAATAAAATATTTTTGAAATCCAATTGCTGAAAATGTTTGTCCTGAATTAAATATACAATTTAAGTATGGTTGCTAGGTAGAATTCCAAAAAATAAGTGGTCTTTGGGACTTTCAGGAAATTTACCAAAACTGGAATCAAATATTTTTGAAATCCAATTGATGAAAATGTTTGTCCTAAACTACACAAACATTTTAAATCAATTGTTAGATAGAATTCCAAAAAATAAGCGGTCTTTGAGACTTTCAGGAAATTTACCAAAATTGGAACCGCCTTTCAGAATTCTAAGTTATCAGAATTTTGTTTTTTACCAAACACTTGTCAGAATATAAGATAATAAGCCAAAATTAAAAAAAAAATATGTCTCTTTGACATTTTCAGGAAATTTACCATAGTTGGAACCGGAACCAAAATTCCAAAAGCTTATTGCAAATCTATAGACTATATGCAACAATTCTGCATAAAGATTTAATACCTAAATCCCAAAATGTAGGAGGAGTTTGTGTCACATGCCACATGTGTCAAAATCCAAATCTTTGGGTCTTTGTTAAAATTGACATCATGGGGCCTCTTGTTTGCACCAAGACCAATATGGAAAATCCGAAAGCTTACAGACTATATGCAACAATTCTAAAACAAAATCAAATCCCTAAATCCATAAATGTAGGAGGAGTTTGTGTCACATGCCACATATGTAATAAAGGGCTACGCCGAGCACAGCATGATACGACCGCAGCATGTCGACCACTGAAATTTCAACAAAAGTAGTTTAAAGTGAATGTGGACATTGTAAAGAGCTTGACACAATAATAAGATGGACACAAAAAGAAGCTTGACACAATTATTAGCTAGGAACAAAATAGGAAAAAAATCAACCCTTTTGATCACTTAGTGATAAAAAAAAAACAGTAAGAGCTATGCAAAATATGTACTAATAACTAAAATTTTACTTCTATAGAAATTCAAAGAAAAAAATTCCATTGAAATCTGATGAAAAATTTGACATCTTTAAAAAAATTGCAATTTTGGCCCCTTTGACCCCTTGTAGCTCAGAAACGGTAAGAGCTACACAAAATCCATTGACATACCACTGAAAGCTTAGATCAAGAGGAATCCAAAAGAAAAAAATCCCATCGAAATCCGATGAAAAATAAAGATTTGACATATTCAGAAAAATTGCATTTTTTGCCCCTTTGACCCCTTGTAGCTCGGAAACAGTAAGAGCTACACAAAATCTGTTGACATACTACTGAAAGCTTAGATCAAGAGGAATCCAAGGAAAAAATCTCATCTAAATCTGATGAAAAATAAAGATTTGACATATTTAAAAAAATTGCAATTTTGGCCCCTTTGACCCCTTGTAGCTCGGAAATGGCAAGAGCTACGCCAAATCCGTTGCCATAGTACTGAAAGCTTAGATCAAAAGGAATCCAAAGAAAAAAATCCCATCAAAATCCAATGAAAAATAAAAATTCTTCATAATCTGCAAATTCGCAGTTTTTCTCCCCGTTCGGCCCCTTATAGCTGGGAAAGGAAACAAGTTATCAAAAATCTAATAGCTGATTTTTCACAAGGAATCCAATCTAAAAAAAAATGCATCAAAATGGGACTTAAAATTAATTTTTTTTTGGAGATTTGCCCCTGTTGGGCCCCATTTATCTCGTGAGCGGTACATGCTACATGAAATCTGTTGGCATACCCCAGATTGGAAATTTCCTCAGGAGCACACTGAAACAAAATCCATCAAAATCCAATAAATAATATATATAAAGATTCTACAGTCAAAAATGTGAAAACACCCAATTTCACCCCTTTTTGGCCCCTTTTTCTAAAACTAAAAATTAAAACCTCTGTTTACGTGTGTGCCAAGATATATCAAACTAAAATTTCATAATGATCCGTCCACTAGAAGCAAAGTTATGCTGTCCACAGACGCGGACAACACCGACGCCAACACCATACCATTATACGACCACAAAATTTTTGCGGTCGTATAAAAATTGACATCATGGGGCCTCTTATTTGCACCAAGACCAATATCGAAATTTGGAAAGCTTATTGCAAATCTACAGACCATATGCAACAATTCCACAACAAAATTAAATCCCTAAATCCAAAAATATAGGAGGAGCTTGAGTCACAAGAAAAGTGTGACGGACGGACAGATGGATGGACGGATGGACGGACAGACGGAGGGTATAACATTATTCCCGAACTTTCCTCGAAAGTGCGGGCATAATTAATGTTATAGTTTTTATGCAGCTGTTCGCATACAAAGGTCAAGGCCACAAGGTCTAATATTCTGGTACCAATTAAAAGGTCTTCACAAAAGGAATGCACAAGAAAAATATGAAAGCCATATCACTTACCATTCAAAAGATAAAACCAATTTTAAAGTTTTTTTTTTTTAAAGTCTGTCCAATGCCAAGGTCAAGGTCAGGAGGTCAACAATTCTGGTATCGCTTAAAAGTTCTTGCCATTAGGAATACACATGCAAAATATGAAAGCCCCAACACTTACGATTCAAAAGATGTGGCCTAGTTTGGCTCTAATTGGCTAGTAATTCCAAATTAATAATAATAATAACTAGAAGTGGGAGTAGTCGCAAACGACAGCTAATCCCCTCGCCTGCTGTCAAGAAAAAATAACCCTAATATAATCTAAATATGTATGAATGTCTAAGGTACATCCACTGCACATTGAATTCATTGATATGTAACATGTAGTATCTCAGATATAAACATTAATGGAAACTTTAACCCAAGTCAGTCAAGTGTAAAATGTAGGTCAAAGTGACCTGATTATCATCAGAAGCAGCACTCTCCAAGATGCATCCAATGACCGAAGATAATTTATATGACTTCTGTAGTATCTCAGACATAACCCTTCATGCAAACTTTAAGCGGAGTCATTGAAGTATAAAATGCAGGTCAGAGTGATCCAATTATCATCTGAAGCAGCACTCTCCAAGATGCATCCACTGACCAAAGATGATTGATGTGTCACATGTAGTATCTCAGATATGAACCTTAACACAAACTTTAACCGGAGTCATTGAAGCATAAAATGTAGGTCAGAGTGACCTTACTATCATCTGAAGCAGCATCACTCTCCAAGAGACATCCACTGACCAAAGATGATTGATGTGCCACATGTAATTCTCAGATATGAACCTTAACAAAAACTTTAACCGGAGTCATTGAAGCATAAAATGTAGGTCAGAGTGACCCAATTATCATCTTAAGCAGCATCACTCTCCAAGACGCATTCACTAACCAAAGATGATAGATGAGCCACATGTAGTTCCTAAGATATGACACCTTAACGCAAACTTTAATCTGAGGTTGGACACACAGAAGGACACTCGGAGGGACGGATGGAGGGACAGACGGATGGGCAAGATGCTATATCACCTCTCCAACTCCGTTGGGTGAGGGCAGGGGATAATAATAAGTGTTCCTTCGGGTCCAATTTAAACTATGTTCTATGCTAGGCACCATCTTTGATAAAGGGTATACTTGAAAAAAAAAACATATTACTACAAGGGACCACTAAAGTGCTATTCTGGATAAGTTTGGTTTCAATTGCCTCAGTAGTTTCAGGAGACAAAAAGTTTATGCTGGAAGGACGACTGGACATCCAACACAAAAAGATACCAATAGTGTGCACCTTTAGCCTCTAAGGCAAATGTTAAAAAAAAAAAGACTTAACTTTTTTTGTCTTTGAAACTAAAAAGTAAATTCCATGCTACTTCATAATCCTTGGTATAATGGAAAGAGGAAGTGATTTGAAAGGACAATTAAATACAGTTTGATTTGGCAGCTTAATTAATAATTATTTTCCATTTTTAACTAACAGTAACAAGCACTGGTCTATTCATACCTGATGAATTTTTTTGGCTGCTCTTAGATTAATTTAACCATGTTTGTTTACAGGCATGGATCCAGGAAATTTGAAAAGGGGAAGAGAAATTTCGCCGAGCAGAGCGAGGCACGAAAATTTTTGGGGGTATTTCTTAGTAAAACACAAGGATTTTCATTAAAAAATACATTATTGTCCAAAAAAAAAGGGGGGGTTCCAACCCCGACACCCCCCCCCCC
>MJUU01002492.1:164094-174868 GCA_002080025.1 Modiolus philippinarum | reverse complement strand
GTTGACATACTACTGAAAGCTTAGATCAAGAGGAATCCAAAGAAAAAAATCTCATTGAAATCCGATGAAAAATAAAAATTCTACATAATCTGCAAATTCGCAATTTTGGCCCCGTTCGGCCCCTCATAGCTGGGAAAGGAAACAAGTTACCAAAAATCTAATAGCTGAGTGCTATATTAATTTTTCGCAAGGAATCCATTGAAAAAAACTACATCAAAATCAGACTTAAAATAAAAAAAATTTTTTTTGAGATTTGCCCCTGTTGGGCCCCATTTATCTTGTGAGTGGTACATGCTACGTGAAATCCGTTGGCATACTCCAGATTGGAAATTTCCTCAGGAGCACACTGAAACAAACCCCATCAAAATCCAATAAATAATAAAGATTCTACAGTCAAATATGTAAAAACACCTCATTTAACCCTTTTTTGGCCCCTAATTCTGAAATGGGTGGGGCAAAAACCTAAAGGAAAAAAACGTTTCTCAAGAATGTTCCAAGAAACATCATACTAAAATTTGAAAACAATCCATCCACTAGAACCAAAGTTATGCTGTCCACAGACACGAAAATACCTAATTTTACCCCTTTTTGGCCCCTTTTTTGCCTCTTTTTCAAAAACGGGTTGGGCAGGGAACGCGAAATTGAAACCCGGGCTTAAGCTTGTGCCAACAAACATCATACTAAAATTTGATAACAATCCGTTCACTAGAACTAAAGTTATGCTGTCCACAGACGCCGACGCCGACGCCGACGCCGACGCCAGCGCCATACCATAATACGACCGCAAAATTTTTGCGGTCGTATAAAAAACGTATAAAAATCATGAAAATTCAAAGAAAAAGGGACAATAACTCCTTTGTGGGTTGTCAGATTTTTTTTCAAAATTGCAGGACATGTAGATCTAACTATTCTGACCTTTTGTAATTTAAACTCTACTTCTATCTGCTACCATTTTCAATTTATAAGACTAAAAGTAACAGAAAAACAAAAATTTAAGGGAAAAGGGGCAATAACTCCAAGACAGAGGATATTCTGCAAAATTATAGGGTGTTTAGATCTCATCATAATGATCATTTTTATCCCCTGCTCAGATTTTTGATATCTGTAATGGTTTTTGAGTAATTTGCAAAAATTGGCAATTTACCCCAGTTTTTATTTTTAGAAACAGCAGCCATATTGTTTGGTCTAAGGCCTTAAAAGTGACCACCCTGGTGATGATTCAGACAAAGTTTGATTATTATTGGCCCAGTAGTTTCAGAGGAGAAGATCTTTGAATTTAAGTTAACGGACAGACAGATGACAGATGCCGAGTGATGGCAAAAGCTCACATGGCCTTTGGTAAGGTGAGCTTAAAAGACCTTTTTGGAGTAGTGTGATTTGTGAAAAATATCCCTAAAAATAAAGGTGATACATGATATCGCTTATTTCTTTACATGAAAGTCAAACCATGTAAGTGTGATCAAGATATTACAAATTTGTAAGCATGATTTACATGAAGGTGGATTCCTTTTGGAACTCTTTCTTATTCTTACACAACCTATACAAGTAGCTTTACATAAAATTAAACAATATTCTGCCTCATGTATTAGAAAAAAAGAGCAGAAATACACAATGCTAATTCTCACCTAATATTTCAAATACAAAAAATTAAGATTTTTACTGAGATTCTGGTCATGAAATTGAATACTCTATGACCTTTTATAATTCTTTAATACAATGTCAATAGAAAGACTAGCAAAACAATAATTATTTTTATCTTCTTTTCAACTAAAAATGTTTTAGTAAAATTTAGCATATATCTTTTTGTCATCTAAAATGTACAAATGTTTAAGTTTGACTATTTACATGCATTTGTTCAGCAAGTTTACGTGGTCCACTGGAACATTTAACATAAAGTAATTACAAAATATTTGGCTATAACTGAATAAAACACAAAGCAGTTTTTTCAGTATTATTTAGAATAAATTTTATGCACTATGGGGTTGCATAAATCTTTGTTATACATAACATATTTGAGTATTCAGATCTTATTGAAAGCTGAGGTAAATATGCATGTTACTTCAACAGTTATTCCATTTTATTAAAAATTTCACTTTATAAATACATAACAGGCTGATTCGAGAACTCATTGATTTCCCCCAGGGTCCCTATATTGGTTTTAGAAAGGTCATGTGCATGCATTTCCAGGTATTCAATCTGGATAACAGGATTACTTACAATAGTCTAAGTTATTGGGTTCCTCGAGTCTGGAATTATACATGGTATATCAATTTCAATTTTTTCAAGTAATAATCTTAAATACAATAGGGACTTAAAAATTTGCTTAAGTTTTAGACATGACAGTACATACATGTAAGTAGTAAAATCTTGGAGTATTTCTATAAAAATTTTATAATTCTAAAATTATATCATGTTTCACATGAAAAGGAATTTGTTATGAGAAGATTTTGAAGTTGGATTTCCTGGTATTATTTCGTCAGTACTGTGGTGCATTAATTATAAACTTTTCCTTTGTTATGTCGCCCAGGTTAACCATGTCTAGAATAATAAACATTGCTCTTCAAAACAGCAACTTTGCATAGTAATGTCATTGCTCTACAAAAGAACAACTTTGCCTAGTAATATCATTGCTCTGTGAAACAACCTTGCCTAGTATTGTCATTGCTCTATAAAAGAACAACCTTGCCTAGTAATGTAATTGCTCTGCAAAAGAACAACCTTGCCTAGTAATATCATTTTATGAAACAACAACCTTGCCTAATAATTTCATTGGTCTACAAAAGAGCAACTTGCCTAATACTATCATTGTTCTATTAAAGAACAACCTAGCCTAGTAATGTCATTGCTGTATGAAACAACATTGCCTAGTAATGTCATTCCTCTACAGAACAACAACCCTGCCTAATAATATCATTGCTCTACAAGACAACAACCTTGCCTAGTAATGTCATTCCCCCCTTGCCTAGAAATGTCATTGCTCTACAAAACAATAACATTGCCTAGTAATGTCAATAGTTTACAAAACAACCTTGCCTAGTAATGTCATTGCTCTACAAAACAACAACCTTGCCTAGTAATGTCATTGCTCTACAAAACAACAACCTTGCCTAGTAATGTCAATGCTCCACAAAAACAACAACCTTGTCTATTAATGTCATTGCTCTATAAAACAACAACCTTGTGTAATCATATTGCTCTACAAAAAACAAACTTGCCTAGTAATGTCATTCCTCTACAACAACATTATCTAGTAATATCATTGCTCTGTGAAACAACAACCTTGCCTAATACATGTAATATCATTGCTCTACAAAATAACAACCTTGCCTAGTTATGTCATTTCTCTACAAAACAACCTTGAATGGTAATGTCTTTGCTCTACAAAACAACAATGTCACAAGCAAACAATACCTTAAGTAATCCAGCAAAGAAAAATAAATTTTTGGGACACAGAGGAATAGGTTTACCATCTCAAATAATCACTAAATACATGTACCATCTCTCTTTAAATAATTTCAATGAATAATTTTATTATTTAATTTTAAATTACACAAACAGTGATATACAGCCATTAATCAGTTCACAATTTTCATTTTGCAGGAAACCTCTCCAAGTAACAAACTTATTGTAAACCTTCAATGTCACATAATGACAAAATGTCATTTAAATTTAGAAAAGGGAGATAATCATAGATCTCACATTGAGATAATTAAAATGGATTTACTAACTATATACAATGTCTAGTGAATTTGTAAGTTTGAAGTTTTGTCCTTTTGATAAACATAGTTTTTAACACTTATGTGATGAAGAAATACACCTATAGTACTAAATAATAACTAAAATTTAAATGCAACTGTTGAACTGTTCTCGTGTACAAATATATACCTATCTACCTCAGTTACAAAGAATATTTGTAATATATCCAGGAAATGATTAAAATAAATAAATTCACTATAGAGTTACATTTGTATACAAACAAAATAGTATTCATAAAAGTGATTCTTCTGTGAAGAGATGAAAAATGGCACAAGGTATGAATTGATATTTCAAACTATAGATGCAAATTTTATTACAGATATATATAATATTATGTTAGCAATAAAATAGTAGCAATAGTTCCCTTAAAAAACAACTATTACCCAAGCTTTACAAACACTTATAAATAGATTAATATGCTTTGTATGACTTGTATATATACATGTAGTTATATGCCAGTATGGAGGTCCTCTACCAGAGTGAACATTGATAAAATAACCGATATAAAAAGAACTGTATCAAGGAAATAATTTGATTCCAAGGAGGATAGTTTTTTATTGTTGTATTTTGGAAGGCAATCAAGAGGGGTTCCTATTCTCCCATTTCCCACTTTTTTGTGGCCTTTTTCCCCATTTCCCACTTTTTGGTCCCTATTCCCAATTCCATATTGTTCGTTTCCTTATTCATAACTCCCACTTGTTGTGTTTCTCCATTTCCCTATTTTTTTCATAATTTTTCCCATTTTTACTAATTCCTATCCCCTTTCTGATTATTCCAAAATCACAAACCTCAGTTAAATACAATAAAAGACAACTTAAGCAGAAATTCAATAAAAATGTCATTAAATGAAACAGATCTAAAATCAGACAAAATGGCATGGCAAATCAAACATAGCAAAGTCACTTCATAATTCTACCTGAAACAACTTTGTTCAAATGAAAAAAAAATGCTTGTTCATAAATGATAGAATTAAGACCTGGAACTGTTAAAGAAAAGATAATCCTTTCCCCTTGAAGGCTGTCAAACATTTTCTTTCAAATGTAAATCAAAAATTAAATTTAAACAACATTTTGATTTGTTTATTTAGGGTTGTGTATTTTTTAATTATTCTTTTGTATAAAACAAAGATTATTTATATATTTATATTCTATTTATTTTAAACATCCTATCATGTGAATAAAACAGTAATCATTTAACATGTTTAAGCATCTACTCTACCCAAAATATTCTACAGTAAATGTAGTAATGTAGTATTTATGATGCATGTATAACAGGGAAAGACTTAATGATGCCTTTCAAAGGTATGTACATGAAATACCTTTTAGGCCATTATAAAAAAAATCTAGATACTCATTCAAACTTTTACAAAACTTAGGAGTGAATGGGCAAATTTAGTTTTAACAAATAATAGTGAAAAATGTTGCAAATTTTGAAGAAAATGACAAAAATTGAGCAAAAAATTATCATAAAACTTTTTCTAGGTGCTGAAAATATACCAGGGGTATTGATTGGGCTTTAATATTGTAAAATCTAGGCTTTACAGAAATGTTCTTGTCCAGAAAAGAATTTGAATGAATGATTTTTTTTATTCCTTAAGTTTAAACCATAATTAATTAATATTTGGTTTTATTAAATTCTCCTATATTCAATCTTTGCTTTGACTTTTTGTTGATAGTAATTTTAATTACAAAACGGCATTGAATGGGGCCAAAAATAAAAAATTGTTTGTTTCCCCTCCCACGACCGACCCGCTAAAATTGCTGCTACCCAAAAAAATTTTATCTACTGTTGCTGTTCATTTTTTTTTGTCTACAGTCAACAAGAGTTTGTTATGTAAAACAGACATTATTTAAATATATTTGAAATTTTAAGTAAATTTTTTTATTTGAAGAAAAAATAAAATAATTCTCCTGCCTACCTACCAATAACCTGAACAACCCAGTTGGGGAGGGGAAACAAAAATATTTTTAATGTTGGCCTGGAATATCGGATTTTTGAGATGGAAGCTCTTTTGTGATTTTTTTTACTTAAACAGGGGGAAAACTGGTCCCAGACTGCATTCCTGTCAGATTCACGTATTTGCTCATTATGGGAGCTTCACTCCATATGGGCACTTTTAATATGCAAAGAGAATCCTATCGGTTAACCCACAAGATCTGTATGAACTTGACAAACATAAAAATCATATTAACAAATAAAAAAATCTAAATGGCACCAGGATGCACAAGCCGAGTTGCAACTTCAAAATATAATGTGACCAAGTTAATGAGGAGACCCATATATTTATGAAATTGCCTATCTATTATCTTTCCTACCTAATATCCAAAATTCTAAGAATTCAAAAAGGTCTATTTTCTAGTTTCATGTCTTGACATTTCAATATATAAATCTTTATTGTTCACTGTGACCTTACTTTATCTAAAATCAAAAGAGTTCTTCCCCTCCTAATGTCCAACAATATATCCACGTCTCATTTCAGTTGGATGAAAACTTGTTACGTTACATAATTTTTCTGAAATTTTCAAACTAAATTTGGTCAGTGTGACCTTGACCTTTGACCTACTTTTTCAAAAATCAATAGGATTCTTTTACTTCTGGTACTCAACATATGCAAGTATCATTTCAATTGAGTGTAAACTTTTTGAATTATCATTCAGACACCAAAGGACAAGGTGCGATAAGGGGTTGATTTGGCCCAACATTCCGTTGAATTTCTAAGTTGCACTTCAAGAATTCATTTTGTGTTCCTTTCAAAGTTGAGATCCCATTTACAGAAAAATACAAATTTTAGGACCGATGACGTCACAAAAGATACAGTTCTGACGTCATGAAAAGGCTACTTTTAAGCATTTTCATAGAAGTATACCGGATTTTGCAGATTTTCAAACAGTTTTCCTAGCCGGACATATCGAGCACACCCAAGAACCAATTAGATAATTTACCAACTTATTGGTACAAATGAATTGAACATCTCATATAAATATTTTTCTGGTTCTTGCATGTGCTCTATATTTCCCGTACAGAAAAAGTAGTCAAAATTGGTCAAATTTGTTATTTTTCAACAAAAATATTCAATTTGTCCCTTCTTCTACGCCCTAAAACTCAGTAATCATGCATCAATATTTGAGAAGTGTTACTGTTTACTGAAGACCCATACCCATAGAACATTACAATGAGAAAATTCACTGAATTCAACCAAATTTATTTTTCAGGCCAAATTAAGCCCTTATCGCCCCTACTCCTTTTCCTGAAATTAATCCTTAATCTATTTTTTGGTCACTGTGATCTTGACCTTTGACTTACTTTCTCCAAGATCTATAGGGTTCCTTTCCTCCTGGTATCCAACAACATATCCAAGTTTCAATTCAATTAGATGTAAACTTTTTGAGTTATCATCCAGAAACCAAATTTTTCTGAAATTTTCAGTCTCTGTGACCTTAAACTATGATCTATTTACTCAAAAATCAATAAGTTTCCTCCCCTCCTAGTATCCAACAACGTTTCCAAGTTTCATTCTAATTGTGTGTGAACTTTTTGAATTATCATCCGGAAACCAAATTTTTCTGAAATTATTAGTCTATTATGGTCACTATGACCTTGACCTTTGACTTATACGGTTCCTCCCCTCCTGGTACCCAACAACATATCTAAGTTTCATTTCAACTGGATGTAAACTTTTTGAGTTATCATCTGGAAACCAATGTTAAATGCCTGCCTGCAACACCAAACCAATAGCCAAGTTCAACTTCGTTGCAACTCAGCTAATGATACATAATTGTTAAGAAATTTACTTCATTTTTGTTTTTATTCAAACTTTTTTACTCTCAAACAGTATACTTTTTTTCTTTTTGGCAGAGAAAATACCCTTCACTGCAGCTACTGAGATTGGAGACAACTCATACATAATTCGATTATGTAATGGCCTTTTCTTTATTGTGATCTTGCCTCTAGGGATTATCCAGATTTCCACAAGTTTTAAAATCAGATAACCATGGTCAAAAACAATTCTGCAACATCCCAATTTTTTCACCCATAAAATCCAATTCTTTGATAGCTGTCACAACATCCCAAAATCTTGCTTCCCCAAAACAGTCTCAGTCCAACTCTTTTACTTTGTACATGTACAATGTCATAATAATGGAGAAAAAGAAGATATTTTTAGTATTCTGTCCCTAATAAAACATTATAAAAATTACGTTTCTCTTAAAGAGAAGTCATTTCCTATTCATTTATACATTGTAATGCATAGTGGTTTCCTGCTGATGAGATTATATCTGATTAAACATATACAGTATTTAAATGAGTTTAGGTTTCTGTAATGACAATATTTTGTATGATATAAAACATTAATTATTCTTCATCCATTTATGAATGCATCAATATCAGGATAGTTTGTTAGTCCAGACTTTTCCCTGATAGAATATAATTTTAGAAATAAACATCTCTGTCGTGACCAACAAAATATTTGATTTTTCATCTGAAAGCCACATTTAGCAAATAAGTCATGGAATTCCAAAGGAAGTTATCTGTGCAAAACTAATGTATTTTGCACTTGTCATAGGAGCACATGGAGCATAGTATACACAGGATGTTTCAGTTACAAAACACTTAGGTCTGACATCTTCCACAGGGTAATCACCCAAAATGTCAGTGTAGAACCAGCAAACTTCCTGTTGTTAATTACACAGAAATATATTGGAATGGGTCATTAATGAAAGTGTCAACATCATCCACCAACAAGTACATATTCTCAACGTGTTTTTCACGCTGATCAGACCAGGGTGCTTGTATTGGGGTTATCATGTCGGGACTCCTCGTGGTAAGGCATTCCAAGTTACATTTTTAAGGCTAGGGAACTGAGGAAGACAATGCTTACAGTTACATCCCTGGTATATATTGTAAAATGTTTCTTTGTATGCCTTATATTACTTTATATGGCAGTGTTTCTAAATCGGAGGGACATACCAGAAACAAACAAACAAACAAACAAGTAAATTAACAGTAATTATACTCAGTTCATCAGTGTTTGTGGCCTTATTAAAGTTTCAATTATGACTTCATAATTTCCACTGAAAACAATGTTATCCATGAAAACTTATGACCCACAATTACCGATGATTGGATGTTAACTATTAAGATTTCGAGACATTTCGGCCAGGTGTAATTGTACACTTGGACGTTTAGGCCTTGTCATAAGTATGCGCTGAAAAGTGCTGCATTTCTGTATAAATCTTGGCAAATGATAAATAGCCAATTACTTTTTATGATCTGCTTTTGAAGTTGGTCAATGATATATCCCAACATGTCCAGATTATCTGTTCAAAAGCAACATTTTTTTTAGAGAAGAAACTAAGGTAGAAATCGTAAATAATAAAGAGTATATTGGGATTTTATCGAAGGTTGCAGAAGTTTGTCTTAGCTTGGGGTTAGATACTCAGATATACTTACTTGACAACTATCCTTGCATTTCAACAGAAAGCTCATTTGGAATAGATTAAAAACTATCAAAAAGTAAAGCTGCATTTGTTATTTTATTTTCCAATTAACAAACAATTTAATCATTCATTATAAAAGCATTGTAAATGCATTTGAAATTGTTCAACAACATTATATTATCTGATTAAAATATCAGAAATAATGAAGGGTGGAGACAAATATATACATATGTCTATGTAAAATGTTTTCATTGAAGTAACATTTTTACACTCAGGACTATGACTGAAACCCTCTTGTCCGAAACGACCAAGTCCGAAGTTACACTATGTCGTACGTTTACACTATCCTCATCTATACAGTTTTCGACATACTAGGCATCTATTGTGATGTCATAATTTAAGTTGAAATGGCTCGTTTATGTCAAATTATACTGAAGCAAGTCGAAAATACGATGTTTGGCAATACCACTATTACTTGTTTTCAAAATTTTGCAAAGTAAAATTAAACAAATTAGATGAAACTTGACCTGAAGCCAGCATATATAGAAACTGTCATTGGCTTTATTAAACCTTCAAATTTATATGACGCAACTTGCATGACTTGTCCAATCATTAACAAATTAAAAAATACCTTGAGCAATTTTCATTATGAATTTTCGAAAAGTTGGGGACTGTTTTGCCCTCTCATTGAAAGAATTGACAACAGGTCTAGTAATCTGTTTGATCAATAGAGTTCCCAATTTCACAATCGGTAGGACCATGACTTCGTCTGCATTGATCAGCGGAAGTTTTTATTGCTATTCTAAAATGCGTTCCAAATACGGACATCGTTACGGATTTTTATTTTCCATTTCATTTGACAATTCTAATCTTTAAATCAATTAAAAAATTTTATATGGTCAGACTACTTCCTTGTTTTTCGTATATCTATTATTAATTAGAATTCATTCAGATAAATAAAAGCTCTCAACGTGAATAGTGATCCGGATCCGATCCCTTCTTTAATTAGTGAAGCCTTTCCATACATATGGAATAGTTGTTGACAGACGTGGAGAATCATCAACATCCCACCAAATTTAGTGAACGAACATGACATGGAAGTATTTCAAAGACAACCAACATATTAAACAGTTCCTTTGAACTACTAGTTGCTTGAAGTCTAATAAAATATGGTTTCACGTAAGTAGATTCAAAACACTGAAGATGTTTACTCCTTACCAGAGCATACAATTTCATTGTATTTATAATATTACACACTCACAGTCTTGACAGTTATGACAGTTACAAACAATATACATCATATAATAATACCTCTGATTCCTTTTTCACTCTCATAATAGAATCAGAATATTTTATTACCAAATTAGGGCCCCAGGAGGGCATGATACATCAAACATTTATGATTGGTATACAAGTACAATATTACAGAAAACGGTATAAGCAATAAATAACAATTAATAATTATAATAAAAATAATAAATAAAGGCATATTAATGCACGTCTACCACAGATGCACTTCATACTATGAAAAATTGAGTTATATTAATAACATACCCGGTGCATTTGGAAAAAAAAAAAAAAAA
>MJUU01002492.1:140933-158992 GCA_002080025.1 Modiolus philippinarum | reverse complement strand
TAAATTTCCTGAAAGTCTCAAAGACCACTTATTTTTTGGAATTCTACCTAGCAACCCTACTTAAATTGTGTATTTAGTTAAGGAAAAACATTTTCATCAACTGGATTTCAAAAATATTGATTCCAATCTTGGTAAATTTCCTGAAAGTCTCAAAGACCACTTATTTTTGGAATTCTACTTAGCAACCATATATCCTACAATTCTTTTAGTAACAATAATGACTATCAATAGGTAGTGTTTTCTGTGTCAAACAGGGAGTGCGGGGATAGCTGTCGTTTCCGACAACATCTAGTTTTTAGTTTGCCAAAACGAAGTTGAGGGGGACTATTGGAGTACCCCCGGCGTCCACGTCCACGTCTTCGTCCGCGTCCGCATTTGGGTATATATCTTGGTAAGTATGCAGGGTAGGGTCACCAAACTTTGCATGCAGGTGCATCTTGGGCTATCTCACAGCATCCGAGAAAATTAGGTCTCTCTGACCTATATTTTCCGCTTGAGTGGCTTGCATTTGAATTTACATCCAAGTTCATATCTCAGTAACTATACATTGTATGATCATCTAACTGTGCATGTGCATGCATCTCTGATGGTAGGTCAGCATCCAGGCAAAATTGGGTCACTTTGACCCACATTTTCCGCTTGACTGACTTACATTTAAGTTAACGTCCTAATTCAGATCTCAGTCACTGTACATGGTAGGATCATCTAACCTTGCACATGCATGCATCTCTGATGGTAGGTCAGCATCCAGGAAAAATTAGGTCACTTTGACATACATTTTCTGCTTGACTGACTTACATTCAAGTTTAGGTCCGAGTTCAGATCTCAGTCACTGTACATGCTAGGATCATCTAACCTTGCACATGCATGCATCTCTGATGGTAGGTCAGCATCCTGGCAAAATTAGGTCACTTTGACCTACATTTTCCGCTTGAGTGACTTACATTCAAGTTTATGTCCGAGTTCAGATCTCGGTCACTGTACATGGTACAATCCTCTAACCTTGCCCATGCATGCATCTCTGATTGTAGGTCAGCATCTAGGCAAAATTAGGTCACTTTGACCTACACTTTCCGCTTGAGTGACTTACAGTTAAGTTAATGGTATTATCATCTAACCTTGCACATGCATGCATATCTGATTGTAGGTCAGCATCTAGGCAAAATTAGGTCACTTTGACCTACACTTTCCGCTTGAGTGACTTACAGTTAAGTTAAGGTCCGAGTTCAGATCTTGGTCACTGTACATGGTAGGATCATCTAACCTTGCACATGCATGCATCTCTGATGGTAATTCAGCATCCTGGCAAAATTTGATCACTTTGATCTACATTTTCTGCTTGACTGACTTACATCTGAGTTTACATCCTAGTTGTTATCTCAGTCACTGTACATGGTAGGATCATCTAACCTTGCACATGCATGCATATCGGATGGTAGGTCAGCATCCAGGCAAAATTTAGTCAGTTTTACCTACATTATCCGCTTGACTGACTTACATTTGAGTTTACATCTGAGTTGATATCTCAGTCACTGTACATGGTAGGATCATCTAACCTTGCACATGCATGCATCTCTGATTGTAGCCAGGCAAAATTTTGTCAAGTTCTTGTCAGGGATCAGATCTCAGGTACTGTACATAGTAGGATCATCTTGCATGTGTGCATGTGTATGCAGTTTTGATAGTATGTCAGTATCCAGGCAAAATTTGGTTGCTGCGACAACTTGCCATAATGAGGCGAACTTTGTAATCCTTGATTACCTATGTTTATATTTGCATTAGTTTGTGTGCAGCCAATTACTGGGTCTAGTTCTTTATTGTGTCCATTTAATTATTGTATCAAGCTCTTTACTGTGTCTTCATTCATTTTGAAGTACACACGTTCAAGTTTCAGTGTTTGACATGCTGCGGGCGTATCATGCTGCGCTCAGTGTAGCCCTTTATTTTATAGTTGCTCCAAATCCGCCAAGTCATAAAAAAATAAAAGGACCTATAGAAGCTATGGTTCCACAGCTACATCAGAATCAGAATCAATTTAACATATAGTGACCATGCTGTACTGTTTGGATAAAAATTCCTGTAGCCTTCTACAACACTCAAATAAAATGTATATACTTATCATGGGATAAACAGAACATGGAAATACAACAGGCATATAGACATTTCACATGGCAGAATGAACGTATGCTGACATGAGACATGACCACTCCATGCTAGTAATCAAAGCTCTCAGGCACTGGTACCAATGCAGTATATTACAACAGATTCTTATCATGTTCATTGCTGGCAACCAAAAATATTAACAGTCAGTGAAGGGCCTTCTGTGTAAATACCCTAGTCATCTTAATGGGCATTATGTACATGATGTCATCTTATAGAAAATCTCCATGAAGGTTTTTCTATGGTGGTGTTTATTTTACAGAGATTTTTTGTCATGCCCATGACGAAAGACGTGGAAAGGGAGACATATGCGACAAAGTATGACAGTGGCGGCATAACTTTCATATGAAGTTTTTGTGATTAGGTCATTTTTTTCTGTAACTATCAGTGGTAGGGCAATGATATTTGGTATATAGGTTGGTCTTAAGTAATTCATGACAGTCTGCTATATGACTTTTGTCTGTGACTTCAATTTCACAGTCCAATGAACATGATAGGTTTTTTGTAGTGCAATTCTCTTGTGGGTTGTGGCTTGTGATAGTAATTTTTGGCCATTGTAGGTGTTTACTGTTATCTTGTCTTTATAATTTGTTGTAAGTTTAGTTTCTCAGTATCTTGAAGTGGTAGGTCAATGATATATGGTATGTAGGTTGGTCTTAGGTAGTAAATGACAGTCTGTCATATGGCTTTTGTCCTTGACCTCAATTTCACAGTCATGAAGTGCGCATGTTCAGTTTTTGTGATTAGGTCATTTTCTCAGTAACTATAAGTGGTAGGTCAATGATATTTGGTATATAGGTTGGTCTTGCGTAATACATGTACATAACAGTCTGCTATATGGCTTTTGTCTGTGCCCTCAATTTCACAGTCCAGTGATCATGATAAGTTTCCCAGTATCTTTTAATGCAAGCTAGGTCAATAATATTTGGTATGTAGGTTTGTCTTGAACATGACAGCCTGATATTTGGCTGTAGCCCTTGACCTCATTTTCACAGTCTAGTGAACATGTTTGGTTTTTCAGTATCGATCAGTGGTAGGTCACTGATATTTGACTTTTTGGTTTTTTGGGTGATGCATGATAGTCTGCTATATTGCTTTTGTCAGTTACCCTAATTTCACAGTCTAGCAAAAATGTTAAGTTTTCTGATTTAGTCAGTTTGAGTTTTCACATCAATTTTGTGACCAAGTAGGGACGGGTGACACATCAATTTGGGTCCACACTTATTTTACAGTATCATTCGTGCCTTTTTTAGCTCACCTGGCCAAAATTCTGACATGGGGTGAAAATGATCAGCATGATGAGGTCTACCCGCTGTGCAATTTTGAAGAAAATCTGAAAACCCATCTCAGAGTTATGGCCCTTTTTCCATAAAATGTTCAAAATTTTTGCATTTTTTATTTTTTATTTCAAAAAGTGTAACAGTTAGAGGTCAAGTGTAAATTGCAAAAAAGTTCAGCATATCAAGATCTACCCACCCTGAAATTTTGAAGAAAATCTATAAACCCTTGTAGGAGTTATTTGCCCTTTTTTCACCAAATTTTTAAAATATTCGTATTTTTCGATTTTATTTCCAAAACTATAGAAGATGAAGATTAAGTATAAAATTATGAAATGTTTGCCATGCTGAGGCGACTTTAAAACTTGTATTGAAAATAGTTCGTTGACCGCCATTTTCAAGATGGCTGCCAAAACAGGTGGGAAAATTCAACATTGTCCGATTTCAATGAAATTTGGTTTCCATATAGATATTGTTGTTGCGACTTCAAAACCTGTGTTGAAAATTGCTCGTTGACCGCCATCTTCATGATGGCCGCCAAAAAAGGCGGGAAAATTCAACATTGTCCGATTTGAATGAAAGTTAGTTTCCAAATAGATATTGTTGTTGCGACTTCAAAACCTGTGTCGAAAATTGTTCGTTGACCGATATTTTCAAAATGGCTGCCAAAAAAGGCGGGAAAATTCAACATTGTCCGATTTAAATGAAATTTGGTTTCCAAATAGATATTGATGTTGCGACTTCAAAACCTGTGTTGAAAATTGTTCATTGACCGCCATTTTCAAAATGGCTGCCAAAAAAGGCGGGAAAATTCAACATTGTCCGATTTCAATGAAATTTGGTTTCCAAATAGGTATTGAGGTTGCAACTTCAAAACTGATGTCAAAAATTGTTCCTTAACCACCATTTTCAAAATGGCTGCCAAAAAAGGCGAGAAAATTCAACATTGTCCGATTTCAATGAAATTTGGTTGCCAAATTGGTATTGATGTCACAACTTCAAAACAGATGTTAACAATTGTTTGTTGACCCCCATTTTCAAAATGGTTGCCAAAAAAGGCGGGAAAATTCAACAATGTCCAGTTCCATGAAATTTGGTTTCCAAATAGGTATTGATGTTGCAACTTCAAAACCAATGTTGAAATTATTTGTTGACTGCCATTTTCAAAATGGCCACCAGTAAAGGCGGGAAAATTCAATGTTGTCTGATTTCAATGAAATTTGGTTTCCAAATAGGTATTGATGTCGCAACTTCAAAACTTATGTTGAAAATTATTTGCTGACAGCCATTTTCAAAATGATTACCAAAAAAGGCGGGAAAATTGTTTGTTGACTGCCATTTACATAATGATGTCTCTGTTTCAAAACTGGTGGCTAAAGTGGTCTTTAGCAAGAGCGCTTTTTGTCAATAAAGCCCAACAAAGAAAAATAGTACAACATGATCAGACTTTCTCTAATTTCTAGCAAATTTAAACACCTCCTGACTAGTGAGTTATCGAAATGATAATCAACATGGGAGTTACTTGATCTCAGTTGGCGATTGGTCAATCATGTAAGTTTCTCGTGTCAGTTTTTAAAAATAGTGCAACCAGATGTTGATGAAATTAACACCTGCATCATTGTCTAGCCAAACGGTTTTTGCATTTTTATGACCAAGATAACTCAATTTACTGAAAATATGACATTTTTATCAAAACTATTATATTCAACACCCCTTTCAGTGAATGGCGCAATGATACACATAGCAACGATGATATCAACAAAATGGCAGCATACTTAAGACTGGAGACTACGGAAAATGCTTTACTTCAAATAAATTGAGTAGAAATTAGAGAAACAATCTCTAACATTGTTTTCTGGTTTATTACGAATTTCTCACATCTCGATAGTTAAATTTTCACATTTTAAAGTTCTCGGATAAACCTCGAACTTTAAAATGTGAAAATTTAACTATCTCGATGTGAGAAATATACATAATAAACTGGAAACAATGTTTGAGACTATATTTAAATACTGTTCAAGATATTGGTGGTGTTTGAGGTACTAAAGTTTGAGAGACTGATGATCAACTGTATAACTTACAATGATACCACGATTGTGGCAACTGAAAGCCAGGTGAGCGATACAGGCTCCTGGGAACCTTTAGTTCCACTGCATATCCTGTGAAAAGCTTTAAACGGAGTCCTAATTTGAACAATATTGGAATGACACTTTTCAATAATTAAACATTCAAACATTTTAACTTCCCTATCTGCAAAGGATTCGAAGGGAAATTCATCAAAAATTCTCCCTGTGTAGTCTACAATGGTCAAAACTCTTTTAAAGCAAATTTTGTTGGAATTGTCATTGTGTAGATTCCTTTTTAAACGCACCTGCCAATAAAGATGGCTGCAAAGAGCTGCAAAGGGTCTGCCATAATTAAAGAGGGATCCAATTTTTCTTGTCGGCTGGAATGTCTTGAGCAAGTAGCAATCAACCATTTCCTGAATTGTGATTATTGGACAATCCTTTAAAAATTGTATCAAATCAGCAGAACATTGGTAATACTGTTGGTTTATTCCTTTCATTTAAAGTCATATGAGCACTTACATGCTCCTGGAAGTCTTTAGTTATGCTTCATATTTTATCAATTTTAGTTATAACTTCATATTTATATTTCATAGAATTTTATTGGGATTTTAAAGATATCCCTTGATATTAGCTTCCACAATGTGTTCGAAGACTTTGATTTCCCTTATCATTTCCAAGTTATTTTGGCACAAGTGTAGGAAAAACAGCACTTTACAGTTCTAGTGAAGCAGATATACTGAATATTTAACGAAAGGATATGGAGTAAATGAACATGAGACCATAACACATATGTTTAGTCCAGCTGCAGTAATTTTAATGAGCTGTATTGCCATTTCAGAAATTAATTCCTCATCAGCAGCACACTGTTACAGCAATACACATGTTAGGATACCCAAGGTTTAACTGCAAATGACAGAAAAGTTTCTGAAATTTGCAGTTTACTTACCTAGAAATCAGCTTCATAAAAACCAAATAAAAATTTTGTTACCTCGGGAGATTTCTTCTCATTTGTATTAGTTTAATCAATTAAAGGCATCTAGTGAATTTAAAATAACTGGAATGATTTATGAGAAAAGTATATTTCATAGTTCACTATTGCATGAATTTGATAATACAAAACAAAACATTACAAATATTTATACCCATGCATCCGATACATTATTTGATAGCAAAAAGAAAGGAAATGGGGAATATTTGATATACATTTTACACAATAAAGTGAAGATTATTCACCAGTTATAATATTTTTTTTTAAAAAATCCCCAAAACACAGGGAGCTAATTAAGGTTGTAATATGTTCTGCTTGGTGATCTCCCTTCCAAAAAGTGTGACTTTTAAATTTTATTTTAGAAAAATGTGATTGTCTTGAAAAAAAATGTAGATTTGAATTAAATAGTTATAAAAGAAATCATATCACAGTCATTTTTGCAATAAATGTGAAAATAATCTTAATTTTTTCCAAATTTTTTTGTAAAAGTTAAAGATTAACTTCACTTTTCTCCTTTAGTAGTTCCAGTTTGTATAAATTTATCAAAACTATTGTTACTGAACATTTTGATTAACTGAGAAGAATTTCTTCAGGTAAGAAAATTTTTTATTCCAATATTATAAAGGTTTGTGGAAAATCTTCTAGGTAAGTAAACTGCATTTTAAAAAATTCCTCTGTCAATTGCAGTAACACCTCGGGTACTTTAAGCAGTGTATCACTATAATGGGTTCATTTTGCGAAAATAAACCCTTGTGAAAATAAACCTGTTAAAGAAGATGGATTTTATGTACATTTATACCTCATACCCTTACTTGTCAACAATGGTCTTTGATTTGACTCCACTGTGAAGAAAAAAAAATTATTGTGTTTTGCTCATCTTGGGTCATCAGTTGTCCAAATAATGTGCTGCCCTTGTATCATATTATTATTTTCATCATGTTCATAGTATATTATATGACTCATGAGGAAGACTATTTGTTGTGTGGATTGGTTGTGTTTCATTTAAAGATTAGATGTCCCATGTCATGGTCTTTGACCTTGAATTTTATTTCATTATTGCCATTCTTTTTTGGTCGTCTTAACCTGGAGATGGGATGTTGTCTCCTTGACATTTACCCAATAGCCTTTCTTTTTCATATTTACCAATTACTTGAAAAATTGAAACTTCATTCTTTATTTGTTTAGCAGATTATGATGATTTTGAATATGAGGAATATGGTAAGGTTATGTTTGTTTGCTTTGATTTTACATGTTTTTTGTTAGTTACTTCAACTGATTTATGTTTAATTTTGAAATATCTTGCACAAATAATTACTGTGAACAGACGAATTTTTGTGATGTCTCCTTTTTGTAAATTTCAAAATAAATTATATTTTGCAGTTTTGAATTCATCATTCTTGGTTGAGCTACCAAAGCTTTCAATTGAAAAACTCTGTGACAGTTTAATACTCTTGCTTCATCTCTTAATGCTAAAATAGCGAAAATAAGATTTGTCGCGAAAATTTAACTGTTTACAATATATTATTATATGACCACAAAAAATTTGGGGTCGTATAATGGTATGGTGCTGTCGTCGTTGTCTGTAGACACTTTTGCTTTGGGCAATAACTTAAGTTCCAGTTGACCAATCCTTATGAAATTTTACCACAGTGTTCCTTGGCACAAAAGGTAGGCTGGGATGGGTTTTGGTTATTTTGGCCCCTCCCATTTTCAAAAAGGGGCCAAAAAGGGAAAAATTGGGTGTTTTCAGATATTTGGCTCTAGAATATTTATTATTTATTGGATAATGATGGGGTTTCTTTCAGTGTGTTCCTAATTAAATTTCCTTTCAGCAGCATGCCATCGGATTTTATTTGGCATGTACCGTTCACGAGATAAACGGGGCCCAAAAGGGGCGATTTTCAAAAATTTTGTTTTTTTATTTTTAGTCCAATTTTGATGCAGTTTTTTTTAATGGATTCTTTTTGAAAATAAACATAGAGCTGCACCATCAGATTTATGACAACTTGTTTGTTTTCAGAGCTATGAGGGCCGAATGGGGACAAACTTGAAAATTTGCAGGTTACCTAAAAATTTTTTTTTCATCGGATTTCAATGAGATTTTTTTCTGTGGATTCGTCTTGATTTAAGCTTTCACAAGTATGTCAACAGATTTGGTGTAGCTCTTACAGTTTCCAAGCTACAAGGAGTCAAAGGGGCCAAATTGCATTTTTTTCGAAATATGTTAAAATCTGTATTTTTCATCGGATTTGCATGGAATTTTTTCTTTGGATTCCTCTTGATATAAGCTTTCATTATTTTGTCAACCAATTTGGTGTAGCTCTTATTGTTTCCAAGCTACAAGCGGTCTAAGGGTCCAAAATTGCAATTTTTCGAAATAAGTGAACTCTTTATTTTTCATCAGATTTCATTTGATTTTTTTTGTTTGTTTTGGAGTCCTCTTGTTGTAAGCTTTTGGTAGTATGTCAAAAGATTTTGCGTAGATCTTACAGTTTCTTAGCTGTAAGGGGTCAAAGTGGCTGAAATTGCAATTTTCAAAATATGTAAAATTTTTATTTTTTATTAATGAGGTTCCTTTCTTCTTATCCTCTAATGATGTAGTTAAAGTAGTATGTTGACCAGTTTAACATACCTCTTACCATTTCTGATAAATATAAGGATTTATAAGAGCTAATTTTTTTCCGTTAGTTTGTGTTCAGCTAATTACTGGGTCAAGATCTTTATTGTGTCCATTTAATTACTGTATAAAGCTCTTTACTGTGTCCTCATTCATTTTGAATTACACTTGTTCAAATTTCAGTGTTCGACATGCTGCGGTCGTATCATACTGCGCTCGGCGTAGCCCTTTATTAAACTGTATACCTTGTCTTATTAGGTAGGATTTTGATAATTTGCATGTCGATAGATCACTTGAAGACAAGGTGTCATGTAACAATGTATGATCCTCGACCATGAACTTTGACCTCAAGGTCAGATATTTGCTTTCTTAATGAGAAAGCCCATGCTAGCCATAACCTTTTTGTCTCTTGAGGAAGGCATTTTCAGTTTTTCAGACATCATTGTGTCCATACTTGTATTGTGTCAACACATGTATAGTGTCCAAACACACTTAAATTTGCTTTTTATACAGCAGGGCCTACAGAAATGGCTGCCATTTCTCTGGTTTCCTGTTTCATAACTAATTACAACTTTTTTTTCCTGTGGAAATACAACACATGTAAGAGAAAATATACATCTCCTTTTAAGCATTTAATTAATGGATAAAAACAGATTAAGTATTGGTCAAGGTAACACTTGAGATTAAAATTGCCTTTTGTCACAACAAAACTATCTATTTTAACTCTTTGAAGTGTGTATTGATTTTATGTGTTATTATGGCTTAAATTGTCATATATATATATATAATATAACTGTACACATTATGTTTTTTAAGCTAAATTTTGGCCTTTATTTTACATTTTCCTTATGATGTAAGAGTTGGATTTTAATATATCACTGGTTATTCTGAAGTGTGAAACTAGGGGAATTTTCGTCTTTTATTTATAATTACAAATTTTTAGTGCTACCTAATGGTAAGATATTATATTTAGCCTGATACCTTTTTTCTGACATATTATAGTACGTACCTATTGTCATGCCATAAATTTGAAGGTAGAAATTTTTCAAGTTTTAAATCTATTTCTGCTATACTGTGTATACTGTCATTCTGATCTTGTGAAGAAGTACCCTAGAATCATTGGATTATGATTTTGATAGAGTGAAATGAGCAAATTCAGGATTTGTCACAATTGGCTTATATGAATCAAATGGTGCTAATTTCTTTCAGTATTTTATTTATTTTCAAATTGAGGAGCCAATCTGGAATGGACATCCTAAGATCAAGAACGGGTATACAGCCAGGGGCCGTGTTAACGAAGCTGTCTTAGGACTAAGATATGTCTTTAGATGGTCTTATGACATATTTTAGTCCTAAGTCAGGTTAACGAACGGTTCATAAATTAAGATATATCCTAAAATCAATCCTAAATTTAAGACATCAAAAGAGGTGTCGTAAGAGTGTCTTAAGGTTAAAATATTGACAAAAACCCACTATTTTCCACTTCTACATCAGATTCGGGAACAACTGATCAAATTATTAGCTACAGGTACGATTTTACTCGAACCAATATTTTATTTACTTTAATATCCAACTTGCACGATTTTATCCTTTGACCCTGTTGTGACATTACACGATAACATCTTGATGACAGTTCAGTGTATATAATACATGTATTGATTAGTATACAATACCCCAACTTTCCTTCATAACATTTTGATGCGATTTGATTTCATACATCATTTTATAGATATCAGAATTAGTTTCAACAAAGTTATTCCAAAAATATCATTTAATTCAATACTTCATTTTTATCACTTTCAATTTTTCATATTCGTTGCATAGTTTACAACTCTTATAAATTGTTACTTCGGTATTTTCTTACTTTTGATCATCTTTTTATTGAAATAATTTTATAAAATTTTTATAGGACATTAATTAGGATATCCTAAACTAGGATAGTCCTAAGATAGCTTTGTTTTACAGTCTCAGACATGTCGTAAGATGGTCCTAACAGTGTCCTTAAATATGTCATAAGACATGTCTTAGGACATATCTTAAGATAGTTTCATTAACACGGGCCCAGTATCTTTTGGAACTATTTATTGACAATCCTACAATGTACAGTAACTGAGATACAGTCTCAAACATAAACTTGAATGAATAAACATAAACAAGCAGAAAATTTAAGACGTAGTTTTTCTTTGAGTCAACCCAAAACAAACCTGTATGCAATGTTTCATCACCTGGTAACCAAGAAACCTAAATGTTGTGGTAGAAGTAAACACTGACATCAAAGCTGTTCTTTATTTAAAAATATTCTTAAGTAGATTTTTTTAGAAGGATGCATTATGTGTACAGATGTCATATAATATTTACTCTGTTTGACTGTAAAATTTTTTAACAAATCGTATGTTTTTTTTATTTTTCAGTGCCAATAGAGGCAGTAGCCTTCCTAGGAGCAGTAGTAGCATTCTTGTTTGTTCTCATCATATTCTTTATGTACCTGAACAAACTATTGTGTTTCCAGTCATGTGGAGGTTTCCCATGTATTGATGCTCCACCAAAGAGAAAAGATAAAAAGACAGACAAACTTGGTAATATTTAGTGTCTATGTTTCATCCAAGTATGACATCAAAAACATTGTATATCAAAATGTGCATTTGCATTGTTGAACTCACTAGCTGTTCTTTAGAATTTTTCAAACAATGGTACAGTTCCTCTATGCAACTTTTTCAGCCTATGAAATTGAAAGCTCACCTGATCACCTAAAAGCAGCATTTCTCTGGCAATAAATGCTATTTATAATCAGAAGGTGATACACATATATATATAGAAAAGAAATGACCTGAGTTCAAAAGTAACAGCAGTGCACCTATTTTTCTGCTTTTTTTACATGCATTTGAATTTAGTTCTTGAGTTTCAGTCACTGGATTTGGTAGGATCATTCTTGCATTTTTGAAAGTCAGCAGCCAGGCCAAATTGTATATTTACCTATTGACCTACATTGTCCACTTGATTAACTTGCAATCAAATTTAGATCAGAGTTCATAATCAGCATCCAGGCAAAAGTAGGTTTGAGGCAAACTTTTGATCATAAATTGCCTATGTTTATGTTTTATACCTCATCTAAGATGGTCACCAAAGAGGACAGAATTTGACATTGAACCCTGTGATTTTCATACTGTAGAGTAATTTGGAATCAAACTAAGTGACAGTGATCTGTCTATAGATTTCCTAAAACCATGATTCCACTTGGAGCAAGCCTAAAATGGTTGCCTTTGAAAAATTCCATTGGTCTAATTCTACAAGAAGACAACTTGTGGACAACCTTTCTTAACCATGCTATTTGGCCAGTTGGATTATCTAATGGTCATGGTCCAGGTGAGTGATTCATGCTCTTGAGATTCTCTTTTGTGATTTGTGGATTATATTTTGAGCAACTGTTCTTTAATTAATGAGGCACCTTACTGTTCAAAACACTACTGCCATGATGTAATGGGGGTTCTTCACGAAGATTGATTATTTCATTTGGCTCTAACAAAAATTGGCTGCCTTTATTAGAAGTGTTTAAAATTTGACATTATATGGAATAAAACATTTAAAACCAATTCTCGAGGCAAATTGAATCATACTCTGCTGGAGTGATGTTTGAAGGTTCTTTACTAATGTTGCAAATTTTGTTCAGATTTAACAAAAAAATGGGCTCCATTGACAAGCATTGTTTTAACATTGGGTGTAATGGAAAGATTTCCTCTGGATATGTTGATGAAATGGGAAATGTGATGTAGTGATGTATGGAAGGTCAATAATAACAAGATTTATTATTTTATTCTGATCTGACAACAAACTTGGTCACCAGTGCAGAAAATAATTATTTAGACCCTTTGCCATGGGAAATGCAAAAAAATTTCGTTACTGGGCATGTATGTTTGGAACCAAGGTTAAAGCAGGAAGTGTAATTGGTCTTTTGAAGTGAGGGGGAAGAAAAAGTGCAGTTGAAAGCAAGAAACGTATGGCATGAAGGAGGAAATACTTAAAAAAATCCCCATGAACCATGAAAAGAGAAGTTGTTTAGAGTCCTTGTAAAATATTTCCATAACTGTGAAACTAGAAAGTTGAGAAAATTGGCAAGATTTTTGGAAAACGACCCCCTTTTGGGCTTGTGACCTTTGATGGAATACTGTGGATGCTGTTTTATTCGTGGACTTCCATTTTCGTGGTTTTCATGAAAATCACCATTTTGTGGGTATTTGAATTCGTGGTTTTGAATTCTATGCATCAAAACTCTAGGGAAAATACATTTCGTTGGGAACTTTGTTTCGTGGTTTTAGCTAACCATGAAATCCATGAAATACCACCTAATAAACCCCCTGCTAAGTGGTTATCTCTTATGGAAACATATAGTCTTAATCAAGTTATAGGCGAACCTACAAGAGTAACAAAAAATACTGAGACATTAATTGATCATATTTACATAACTGATTTAGATAAGTATTCCAAGACTCATGTTTCAGACTACTCTCTCAGTGACCACTACCCAATTTGTGTAATNTCTGGTAAATCATTAAATGAAATCTTAGGTAAAGCTCAAGGCGACCTATTTAAAGTTGAACAATGGTGCTCTGATAATGGCATGTTCATAAATTGTGAAAAGACAAAATGCATGGTTATTGGTACAAGATAAAAACTATCACTATTAGATTCTGAAATTTCTCTTTATGTCATGGATGGTTCAATACATTGTTCAATGAACGAAAAAATACTTGGAGTCAAAATAGATCCAAATTTGTGCTGGACAAGTCATGTAGATCAAATCTGCTCTAAAATTTCATCTCGTGTATATCTTTTTTCCAAAATTAAAAAATTCTTAAATCTTGAATCACGAAAACTTTTTTACAATGGTTACATTTTGCCACTAATTGATTATTGTTGTGTTACATGGGGAAATTGTAAAAATGAGGACCTAAATCGCATACTTAAGCTACAAAAAAGAGCAGCAAGACTAATACTTGATGCAGATTTTTTGGCACCTTCAGATCCCCTTTTTAAGACTCTTGGATGGATGAAAGTTCATGACAGAATAAAATATCATAAATATCTTTTAGTTTATAAAAGCTTGAAAAATGAAGCACCATCCTATTTAATCAACAAATTTCACTTAATTTCTGAAGAAAATCCTTATTCTCTGAGAAATGCAGTCAATGGTAATCTGAAAGTCCCAAAACCCCAAACTGAACTGTATAAAAAATCTTTCACCTATTCTGGGGCATTATTATGGAATGAACTGCCATATAGTATTAGAAATTCACCATCAATAAGTTCCTTTAAGGTAAATTTAAAGAAGTTCATTCTGCACCAAACTGATGAAGGTGATATTTCACAAAAAGTTGAATTTTAAAATTGTTTTAATTATGTTTGTTGTATTTTTATATGTTATTTTCTCATGCTTGTTATGATTTACAATATATTACTGTTGAGGGCCTCAGGGAAGATTAGTTTGTTACTAACTGTGTTACCCTCTTAAAATAAATAAATAAATAAAGCTATTATTAATCATTTAATAAATTCCTTTCAAAGTTGTATCAGATTTCCCTGTCTGCCAACAGGGACTGCTGTCAGAACTAAACAATTTTTAACATACAAATGTAGGACTTTTGCTGAATGATTACTTGACAAGTCCCTTTAGGAACTATAAACAATGAGCTGACCTGGTAGCAAGGATGGCTAACTTAGTCAAATTTTAGTTAAAACCCTGGCAACTGAAAGTAAGGTGACTTGTTTCAAACTGGCTCCTGTGAGCCCCTGATTTCTTTTGTGATTTGTATCTCTTCATGCTCTTACTTTGTAGTATCTGTATTTACTGGATAGTATTCAGGATATTATTTATTTATAACAAATTTTAATTCAACAACTTTATAACAAGTGCAGACTGCATATGATATGGTTTAAAGACGGAGCAGTAATTACATGTCTTGTATTTTACCTGAAGGAAATGTATGGTGAAGAAAATTTACTATTTAAGTGCTTTCAGTGTTGAAATATTGATTGTAACAAAATATCAAGTTAATGATTTATGATGAAACAAAAGTTATCTCAGATTCTAATGATTGTTTAATGTAAAGAAAATTTGATAGCTCATCTTTTATTTATTTATGCTCTTACACTGCTAAGTAAAGTCATTCAATTTTTGACTAAAAGTATAAACAGCAATACTCAGAAACAAATGAGAAGTGTGATATTATTATCCCCGCACTTTCGAAGAAAGTTCGGGGATAATGTAATACCCTCCGTCTGTCCGTCCGTCCGTCCGTCCGTCCGTCCGTCTGTCTAGAAGCAGGAGTTAATTCCACTAAATATGAAGAAACTGTTGGTAGGTCAAAACATATTATATGACAGTCTGAAAAAAAAAATTCATCGCTCCACCTTACCTTAACTGTTGTAAGCTATAGCCAGGGTAAGCTTTTGCCATCATCTGTACATTCATCCATTGTCTGTCTGTGAAAAGTAAACATTAGACCAGTTGGAACCAAACTTCTAAAGATTCAATAAATATTTTTATCCAGTGCAATATTGAGATACATGAACAGCAGCAACATATGGCACAAAGATTCAAGCTATGCATGTATCCCAACAATGCCTGTCACGCATAGCACAAAAATTATACACT
Source organism: Modiolus philippinarum (assembly GCA_002080025.1). NCBI lineage: Eukaryota > Metazoa > Mollusca > Bivalvia > Mytilida > Modiolidae > Modiolus > Modiolus philippinarum. The sequence goes on along the minus strand of MJUU01002492.1, from coordinate 143,232 downwards.
AATATTGTCATCTGAAATTTAATTGATTAAACTAAATTTTCCCTATTTTCACTTTTATCTTATGAATTTTTCCAATGAAGTCAAAAACATGCCTATAATCTTATATATGTTTATTATAATTAGGATTATCTCCCCTAATATGTCAATAAAGAACAAAGATACATAAATAAATACATGTAATATATATGTACAATAATGTATAGTTTGTTTTACATCAAATGGAATTTACTTTTTCTTTAATTTTTCCTCAATATTGTCAAAGATTTCAAATTTGATCCTATTTCCTTCTGGTTGTTTTGCATACACATTACAATTGAAAAACCAGACATTTTCAAAACGTTTGCTTTATTTCAGTCTTGTCATCAAACCAAGATTCTTCTGTGTAATGTCATCATGAAATTTAATGTTTTTACTTAATTTCTTCTTTTCTCTCATGATTTTAACTTTTGTCTCTGTGTTTTTCACCTTCACAATAACGGGTTGAATGCCACCTTTTCCCAGAATACGATGAATAGCCAGTACATCATCAGGTTTAATATCAACTTTCAAATCTGATTTTACTAAATTAACAAAGTCACTCCTGAGATTTTCCTCCCTCTTTTCCTCAAAATTCAAGATTCTAATATTTTGTTTCCTGGAGTATTGTTCATTGAAATTTCCCAGTTTTAGTGCATACATGGACCTTCTATCTGCATCTACTATTTTCTCTTCTTATACCTGAATAGATTTTTCTTTTTCTCTTAGTCTTTCTTTTAGAAGATGGTGTTCCATGTAAAGTGAATCTATTTTATCATCAAGTTTGCCAGTTTTTGCTCTGAACTTTTGATCAAACTTTTCTGTTATCTCTTTTGTTAAAGTCTCTCTAAATGTTACTCATAATTGACTTACAATTTGGCCAACTAATTCTTTTAAATCCTTTTGTTTCACTAACAAGTTCATAGCAGTATCTAAATCACTCTTTGTAACAGTACCCTGAAGAGTTTGTTACAATGGTCCTTAGATGATTCCTCAGCAGGTCTTTACTTTATCAGATAGGGCTGCCAATGAGGAACATGGTTTAACATTAGACCCTATGGAAAACAAATTCAATGATCTTCTTATCGGAAACTGTTAGTCAATTTGGTGTAAAATAAGTCACAAGTGTCCTCAGATGGGTTTTCCAAAAAAGGTATCCAGGGGGTATCCAGCAGAATATGACCTCTAGCAAGATATAGTTTAACATGTGACCTTATGGAAAACTTATTCAAAGGGAATCACAGAACAACTAGGCCAGTTAGACCCTTATTAGTCACAATAGTCTTGAGCTGCTTTCTTTCCATATAGTTACATGCAGTCCATTAACTCATCCAAGATGGCTGTAAGCAGGGACCATATTTTAACATTGGACCTTATGGAAACACATTTAAATACTTTCGTCTCCTAAACACCAGATCCAGTTTGAACCAGATTTGATTACTTGAATAGACCCTTTCCACATTTATGTCTGGCAAGCATGCCTAATTCAAAGTAACCACCTGAGGGAAACAGTAAAACTTTGGACCCTGTGAGAAATGCTATTCAGATCTTTGAAACTACTGTCTATGTTAGCCATGATCCAGGTGATTGATACAGTCAAATCTGATAGTTTTTCATAATCAGTTCCCAGTCTGAAACCTTTCTCTTATAATGAACAGCAAATGTAGTTTATTTTTTCTGTCAGCTTGTTGCTGAATTACCTGCAATGTATCTCCATCCATCTTTCATTTTTGTCTTGAATGCTTTTATATGTACACTGGCTATTCTTCCTTAAACATTAAACTAGATGTTGTCGGAAACGACAGCTATCCCCGCACTCCCTGTGTGACACAGAAAACAGTTGTTATACACCCTTGGCATAATTTTTTTCATTATCTTTGAAATCTACCTATTGATAGTCATTATTTTTACTATAAGAATTCTAGGATATATGGTCGCTAAGTAGAATTCCAAAAAATAAGTGGTCTTTGAGACTTTCAGGAAATTAACCAAAATTGGAATAAATATTTTTGAAATCCAGTTGATGAAAATGTTTTTCCTAAACTAAATAAACAATTTAAGTATGGTTGCTATGTAGAATTCCAAAAAATAAGTGGTCTTTGAGACTTTCAGGAAATTTACCAAAATTGGAACCAAATATTTTTGAAATCCAATTCATATAAATGTTCATCCTAAACTACACAAACATTTTAAGTATGGTTGGTAGGTAGAATTCCAAAAAATAAGTGGTCTTTGACACTTTCAGGAAATTTACCAAAATTGGAATCAAATATTTTTGAAATCC
>MJUU01002492.1:112417-140606 GCA_002080025.1 Modiolus philippinarum | reverse complement strand
TTGCTAGGTAGAATTCCAAAAAATAGGTGGTCTTTGAGACTTTCAGGAAATTTACCAAAATTGGAACTGCCTTTCAGAATCGTAAGTTATCAGAATTTTGCTTTTTACCAAACACTTGTCAGAATATAATATAATATGCCAAAATTTAAAAAAAATATGTGTCTTTGACATTTTCAGGAAATTTACCAAAGTTGGAACTGGAACCAAAATTCCAAAAGCTTATTGCAAATCTATAGACTATATGCAACAATTCTGCATAAAGATTTGATCCCTAAATCCAAAAATGTAGGAGGAGTTTGCGTCACATGCCACATGTGTCTAATCCACATCATTTGGTCTTTGTTAAAATTGACATCATGGGGCCTCTTGTTTGCACCAAGACCAATATCAAAAATCCGAAAGCTTATTGCGCATCTACAGACTATATGCAACAATTCTATAACAAAATTAAATCCCTAAATCCATAAATGTAGGAGGAGTTTGTGTCACATGCCACATGTGTAAAAATTGACATCATGGGGCCTCTTGTTTGCACCAAGACCAATATCGAAAATCCGAAAGCTTATTGCGCATCTGCACACTATATGCAACAATTCTACAACAAAATTAAATCCCTAAATCCAAAAATGTAGGAGGAGTTTGAGTCACAAGAAAAGTGTGACGGACGGACGGACGGACGGACGGACGGACGGACGGACAGACAGAGGGTATAACATTATCCCCGAACTTTCTTCGAAAGTGCGGGGATAACAAACATTCTTTTGTTGACAAATCAGATAGCTACAAAAGGTAGGTATTTTCAAGGAGGGAAAAGAGAGAACTCAGTTCATTGTTTAGGTAACAAAAAAGCGAAAGATTAATCGTAAAACATTTATGCAAATGAGATTTGTTGATTCCTCTTGGGATACATTTCTTTAGAAAATAATTAAATATTCTACAGTTTCTTTCCCTGATTTGAACACAAATGCTATGTGTGGATAGTACCTATCATGGGAATATATTCCCTACTCTTCAATAGAAGACTAGACATGATAGTTGTCAACCATTCACACAACATTCACACTGTTGAACACAATACCATACATTCTAGCTATACAAATTTAAAGTATACCATTATATTGTTACAGCTGAGTGATTGTTTTACAAAAAAACCATTTCTCCAGGGAGAAAACCCTATACACATATGTCACTGTATCATTTTTATAAAACGCAATTGAGATACATGTAAATCACCTGACGCACAGTTGTTTTTTGTCCTATCGATAATTGAGTATAAACACTTGGAGATTAATAATTAATACTTTGTAGTTAATTTCTTTTGTTTGTCTAGAGAATATTTAAACTGATTATCTTCTCATCACATTGTCAATTAGAAGTGAAATAAGGGATACATATTATTTTACTGTAGTTGATTTAGCATAGTACCTTAACCATTGATTAACAAGTTATATCTTCATCAAGTTCTGGGTAGTCATCGTACCCCCTTCGGATTGCAGTATTCCCAGGATATACATAAATGTTCATTATTTCTGTAAAAGTGTCTGAAAATCAATGAGTAGAAAAATGGTAATACTGAGATGTTTAGAAAGATTCTGAATTTTGAAACAGGGAAAAAACAATTTATTTCTTGTTGTGGACTTTTTGGGAAACATTCTACTGACCAAGATAAAATTCCAAAGGATCAGAAGCTCCAAGATGTAGGCGGTAAGATAATATAATAAACATGTTAATTGGTTTATCCATTTTTAACATTATTATACTGGCCAGCCTTGTTGTAACACATTGTCTTACTGTTCTATAATAAAAGATATGACAAACAATCAATTATTTGAATTCGTAGAACTGCAGAAAATAACAACTGTAATTAAATGAAACCACCAATTTTTGTAATTGCATATTCAAGTTTGCAGGAAATTTTAATTACAAATTTAAGTTAAATTGTTTGGTGATTTTTACTTCTATTGTTCTTTTTTAATAAAAACAAGTGCATGATTGCATCAAAGTATTGTAAAATTCTATAAAACATGTTGCCAGTTTAATCAATAAACAATTAAATTGTAAAACTGAAGTTTATTAGAATCGTTGAAGGAAGATAGTATCTTTAAATTCCATATTTATTCTCATTATCTGGTAGGAGAAAAACAAAAAAGCAGAATTACTAAAAATACATTGATGAAAGTCATTAAATATAAGGGTATACTTGATACTTTAGGGCAGATCCAGGATTTGAAGTTAAAAGGGGGCCAGGCACAAAAATTTGAGGACAAATTTTGGATACGTAAAGTTTCTGGTTTAAGAGGGCATATGCCCTTCAGACCCCCTCTAAATTCACACCTTATACTATCAGTTTAGGTTGCTTTAGGCCAAGAATATTTGTATTGTTCTTGGGGATCCAATTTTTGTGGATTTCGTGGTTCTCCAAAACCACCCATCGAAATGTAAATTTTCCCTACAGTTAAATACAAAGAATTCGAAACCACAAATTTAAGTAACCATAAAATAGTAATATTTATGAAAACCATGAAAATTGATGTCCACAAATAAAAATACTGCCACAGTATATATTACACTTATTAAAGAAATGCCTTGTGAGATAAATGGTTATACAAAGTAAAGATTAGTTAGCATTGACTCAAGGTTACAGAAAGCATGTATATCAGATTATGTATTTTACCAACCGATCTTGTGTACACGAGAGAAATGACACAGAGAAAGTGATATAGATTTGTAATTGTGGTTGAGACACAATCAGCTAAAAGGTTGTAATGACTTGTATATTGTGGCTCGGTTGACTGTATTAACACTACTTCACGTAACATTCAATATCAACTGATGATCTCCGAGGATTTATACAACAAGGGAAATTTCAACAGATGCAAATACTTAATTACAGTTTGATAAACTCATTTTGTAAAAAATTACAACCTAATTATTGGTGTGGTTTATAAAATTCATATGGGTATTTAGAATTTTTTAAAAAATATTATGCATTGCAATCCCATAAATGAGAAAAAAAAATATAGATATGAAACGTGTATTGCAATCCCATGAATGTGAAAAAAAATATAGAGATGAAAAGCTGATAACCTTTCCAAATATTTGCTGTTAAAGGCTAAAAGCTGCTTTCATTAGATTTTTTTGTGGCATTGTTATACAATTAATTGATTAATAAATGCAAGTACTTATAAAAAATGAAGAATTATGAAACATAATTGGAAAGTAACAGATCAATAAACTAAGGATGTGTATTGTTTTGTCCCAACATTTTGTGATGTAATATAAGTCTTTGTCAGCATTTCAGTTCTTCTTACAATTAATGTCAATTAACATTGTATTTATTCAGCACTGTTGAATGTCAAAACCAAAGTTATGTACAAATAAATGTTACAAATACATTATTCAGGATTTTTTAAAACTTTTTAGAAATCAACTTTGTACATTAGAATGAAATATTAATCTCACATGCATTGTTTCAGAGATGTTTTTCAAGATTTTCTTACCCATCACGTATCAAGTGTGAAATATAATTTTACAATATGTTGAAAGAAATTTACATGACCAAACTAAGATTTAGTAAATGGAGGTGCTGTGATGATCTAGTTCTACTCCTGAAGACAAATTTCATGTTTTTATGACTGCTTTTAAGAGACAAGCAATTTATGTATGATGTCAATTCAATATTTTTTTAGCTCACTTAACCCAAAGGGTCAGTGTGAGCTATTGGCATCACTTGGCGTCCGTCTTCCGTCCGTCGTCCGTCTGTACGGCATCCGTCTGTTAAACTTTTCACAATTTAACTTCTCCTCTGAAACCACTGAAGCAAATTCAACCAAACTTTACAGGAATGATATATAGAAGGTCCTTTACAAAGATTGCTCATTTCATTCCGACCCGATAAAAAACATGGCCGCCAGCATGGAACTTGGGTTTAACATAGAACTCTATGGGAAAAATCACATTTTCATCTTCTCCTCTGAAACCACTGAAGCAAGTTCAATCAAACTTTACAGGAATGATGTATAGAAGGTCCTTTACAAAGATTGCTCATTTCATTCCGACCTGATAAAAAACATGGCTGCCAGCATGGAACTTGGGTTTAACATAGAACTCTATGGGAAAAATCACATTTTCATCTTCTCCTCTGAAACCACTGAAGCAAGTTCAACCAAACTTTACAGGAATGATGTACTGAAGGTCCTTTACAAAGATTGCTCATTTCATTTGGATCCGATAAAAAACATGGTCGCCTGCACAGAACATAGTTTAACATTGGATCCCATGGGAAAATCACACTTTCATCTTCTCCTCTGAACCCCTGTAGAAAATTCAACCAAACTTTACAGGAATGTAGTATGGAAGGTCCTGTACAAAGATTTCTCATTTCATTCCAATCTAATAAAAAACATGGCCGCCAGTGTGGAACTTAGGTTTAACATAGGACTCTATGGGAAAATCACATTTTCATCTTCTTCTCTGAAACCACTGAAGCAAGTTCAACCAAACTTTACAGGAATGGTGTACTAAAGGTCCTTAACAAAGATAGCCTATTTTGTACCCATCCGATAAAAAACATGGCCGCCAGCACGGAACAAAGTTTAACATTGGACACTATGGGAAAATCTCATTTTCATCTCGTTTGAAACCACTGAAGCAAATTTAACCAAACTTTACAGGAATGATGTATTGAAGGTCCAGTACAATGATTTCTCATATCATTCCAATCTAATAAAAAACATGGCAGCCAGTGTGGAACTTAGGTTTAACATAGGACCCTATGGGAAAATCACATTTTCATCTTCTCCTCTGAAACCTTTGAAGCAAGTTCAACCAAATTTTACAGGAATGATGTACTAAAGACCCTTTACAAAGATTGCTCATTTCATTCGGATCCGATAAAAAACATGGCCACCAGCACGGAACATAGTTTAACATTAGCGCTATGGGAAAATCACATTTTCATCTTCTCCTCTGGAACCACTGAATCAAATTCAACAAAACTTTTCAGGAATGATGTATGGAAGGTCTTTTACAAAGATTGCTCATTTCGTTCTGATCTGACAAAAAAACATGGCCACCAGCGCAGAACTAGGTTTAGCATTGTACCTTATGGGAAAATCATATTTTCTTTTTCTCTTCTGAAACCACTGAAGCAAATTCAACCAAACTTGATAGGAATGATATACTAAAGGTCCTTTACAAAGATTGCTCATTTCGTTCCAATCCTATAAAAAACATGGCCACCAGCACAGAACATAGTTTAACATTGGACCCTATGGGAAAATCACATTTTCATCTTCTTCTCTGGAACCACTGAATCAAAATTCAACAAAACTGTATATGAATGATGTATTGGAGGTGCTTTAAAAAATGGCTCATTTTATTTCAATCCAAAAGAAAGCATGGCCATCAGCTGAGAACATAGTTTAACATTGGACCCTGTGGGAAAATCATCCTTTTCATCATCTGCTTTGAAACTATTGAAGCAAATTTAACTAAACTGTATTGGAATGATGTGTAGAATGTCCTTTGCAAAGATTAATCATTTCAGTAGTGTCTGAAAAAGCACTTGTGCCTTTTGAGAATATAGCTAAAGTTTGGCCCCCTTGGAAAAAACTTCGTTTTCTGGTCATGCATGGCATAGAAGCATTTTGTCAGGTGAGTGATACATTCTAAGTTTCTGAGCCTCTAGTTTGTCATCCTTACATGCCAAAGTTTTCCTGATACCCTACTCAAACCATAAATATCTTATGTTTGCGCTCCACTTTTTAAACTACAAGAAAGGGTGCACTTGACTTGCAACCATACATGATGAGGCATGTTAGTTATCTGCCCAATGAGTGTGGTTCTCTGTTGGATTCTGTGGCTTTCTTAACCACTAAAAATGACCTCCACAATGTAGCTGAAACATTGCTGGAAGCGTTGTGAAACCTCATAAAACAAACATTAAATATTTCAATTCAACACTATAAGTTAAAGGTTGTATGCTTTAGCAAGCTCTTTCTTTACATCGTCTATTGGTCATCTTTCTGTCCATCTGCCTGTGTTGCGTAAACTTTTCAGTCAAATATCTTCTTACTTGAAACTGCTGAGCTAATTGGAAACAAACTTGGTCACAAAAGTACTTTTGTGCTCCCCTGCATAAAAGGTGCTTTTCATGTCCACAATTTATCCAAGATAGCCACCAGAGAGAACATAGTTTTAAAATAGGACCTTATGGGAAAACATTCAAAGATCTTCTCCTTAAATTGTTGAGCCAATTGGAACCAAACTTGGCCACAATAGTTCTTGGATGGTCTTGTGCTAAAATGGTGTATTTAGGTCCAGTTATATCCAAGATGGCTTCCAGCGGAAAACATAGTTTTAACATTTGACCATATTGGAAAATATATTCAAAGATCTTTTCCTCTGAAACTACTGACCAGCAGGGTAACATTGGACCTACTGAAAAACTTTAAAATATCTTTTTCCGTTAATTAACTGGGCATAATTGAACCATAGTTTTAATTTGACCATTTTAACATAGACTGTCTTTGTTATTCAAGGTCCAGGTGAGCAATACAGGCTCTTCAAAGCCTCTTGTTTTGTCAATGACATGTATAGTTACCCCATCCATATCTGTTATAATTTGTCTTCATTTCATGGAGTAAGATAAATCATTATTTCTTGTTGTGATACATTATTTATGCACCTTATGTTCAAAAGTTATTAAAGTTATAGATTTTTTAATTAATGAATATGAGTTATTGTTTTCATAGATTTTATGACAAATAAAGCTTCTAGAAATACATGCAAAGACTTACACCATGATGTGAATGTTCCACCATATATTGTAAGGTGTTTATTATGATAACTTTGAACCTGTTACTGTATGAAATGAACTTTTTCTTCAATCTTTTATATTTACATTTTCTATTACAAATTAAAAAAAAAATTGTGCCAATTGTTAAATTTTCATGTCACAACTGAAGATTACAATTATCAAAAATGAGTTTTATAGGGAGGTTACTCTTGCATTGGATTTTTATCAAGTCAATATAACCATGATGGAACTAAAAGTATTATTGTTGGTGTTGATATTGTACTTTCAAGACAACTGCATGGTTTTGCAGGACTAAAACATCTTGTGTACAAAATTGGAATGTCTTGTTCTTTTACAATGTGATAGATTTTCACTATCACAGAATGTCTATTCAAATTTGTATCTTTGTCATAAAAAGAAAATTATTTTTAATTTTTAGTTTCAGGGTGATACATGTATATAAAGATGAAGTAGTTTCTGGGGTGACACATAAGATGTGGTATATGGTCAAAGATTTTAATAAAAAAAATTATGTTTTCTTTTAAATATTTGAAAAATCCTTTTATAAATGGATTTAAGACAGAACATTTGCCACAAAATGTTTGAAACCCAATTTTCTTTCTGCAGAGTATGCATTTAAAATGTGTTATACTCAGTACATTTACAACTTACTTAATGTTTATTATAGGTACAGCATTTAACTATCATGATGACTCGTCCAGCGACAGTGAGGATGAAATGCAAAAACAGTACAGAACAGCAATCAAAACAGCCAACAGTATCAAACGTTCTGAAACATCACAAAGTGTTAGGAGTGCTAGAAGTAAAGGATTAAAGAGCAAAGGTAACAAACATTCTGAAGCATCACAAAGGGTAAGAAGTTCAAAGGTAAAGGGTTAAAGGGAAAGTTCACTCAAAAAATTAAATTTGATATGTTATTCAAACATGTATTTTAAAACGTTGTTTCCGTGACCCGTTTTCAGATCTTAAGTGGTTATTCTATAATTTGTGTTTTTGTATCAAAATTTTAACAAGCAGGGGGCTGCCATATTGACTTCTTCTGGTACCTTATACAAGGCTTCCGATATCCATATACCATATAGGAAAAATAAACTACAATGTACGCTATCAATTTACGTCGATCAAAACATGAACACGAAGTTAGGGAAAAAACTATTAATTGTCCGAATTTCGAGTTTCTATTAGTAATGAATAGAAAATGTTAAAGAAACTAACTCTTTTTCAAAAGAATGTAAATTTCGTGCATACCTTTATTTTACTCCTTTCAAAAATGAATGTGCACACGTGTGGATATTTTTCACGGTTAAGAAATTGTTGACAAAACTTAATCCTCTGTAACATGTTACCTTGTTAATTGTAATTGTTTATTGTCATTAATTAAAACCCCAGGTGGCCCGTGTGACACAGGTGAATTATTTGTTCAGGTGAATTTTTTGTTCAGGTGGTCACCAGTGACACGCACGCCACAGAACTTATTGCTTTTTTATTATGTATGAATATATAATTGTAAACAAGTCAATTAATCATTTATTTGATAGTCGGAATAATGCTTGTGATGCAATTGCGATTTTCATTCAGAAAAAAAATTATGTGTATCCAGATATATTGTAACTTTCAAACAGAGACATTTAAATGTGTTTTATATGTCTGTTTCAAAGCATATTTTTTCCATTAAAAATCTATAAATATTTCATTTTCAAGTACAATTCATAACGATGTGTGAAATTACAGAATACAGAATTCCCACAAGTTTTGTTTTGCAACAAAAAGAGGGGCTTACGCGCCCGATTCAAACCAGTGAATATGCTCAAATATACCAGACTTCAAAACAAAACAAAAATACACAATGCTTGCTGTACGGTGCGAGTTTGTCGTTCCCGACAAGTAGGCAACAAGCATAGAGGTCTCAATGTTTGTTCTTTTTTTCTGTTTGAAAGTTAAAAATCTGAAGATCCTTTTTTCATTCAAAAGATACTTTCCTAGTCAGCGAGGTTAAAAAAAAACGGAGTTTTTATTATGCTGATGTGTTTGATAAGGATTATGTGTCTTGTGCTTTTTTACTAATATTAACTTCTTCATATTGTCCCGACTCAACACGTATTCTGATGAGACACATGTGCTAGGCTCCTTATGCACTTAGGCATGCATGTGTCCTCATATTTCCACTAACTGCTATGTATGCAATCATATAATGGAACATGTATGAAAAGGAAAAATTCTTCAGTCTTAGAAAAAAACGTTTACCACAAGTAATAAGTAAACAAATAACAAACCAAGAAATCTTCAAAAAAATTAGAGACATATTTGCCACACACGTGTTTTTTTCAATCGCTGAACTTTTGTACAGTACACTTCATGTACAACATAATCCTTAGTCACCTGGTAACGATGTTTATTGTGGTTTGTTTATTCCCACCAAAGCTTTACCTCACCTTCGCCAGGTGTGGCACATTTACCACACGTGACTTTAAGATATTTACAAATTATAGAAGCAAAAGGTGTTATTATCATAAAACGGTGCTTTGTTTGCATTATAGTCTAAAAAGGGTGTTTTTGAAAAGTAAAACCAAACTAATATGAATTTAACAACGTTAATTTATTATATATTTATGTATAATTATGTATTTCACAGAAAAAAAAATGCGAAAATTTTGCCGATTTCCGAACAATCAACTACAGCTTCAAAGAAATATCAGCTTTTGTAATTAAAAACCTTTGCGCTCATGTCTCGGCTGTAAGCTTGAGATCCGACATTCATGGATATAATAAGATATCTTGTAGTATCATATTTTCTGTTCTATCCGCTTTCAAATGCATCAAGAATACATCAAGCATTTTGAAACTATCTTGTTTCAAACCTATAAGGCAAGAGTGTAACAGTGTATTTATTTCACGGCAAATAATCTTTCCGGAATACATTATTTAAGCCGCGAGTATGTTACGGAATAAAGTACATTAGTATATCAACAACATAATAATATGGAAGGTATGCACTAGGACTTACTTAACACAAGTTCCCCTTACTTCTGACAGAGACATATAAAGTGGTTTTATATGTCTCTGCTTCTGATAAGACTGACACATAGTCAAGAAACAGGATTTTCAACATAAATGGAATAAAAAAGTCAATATATTAACCTGATTACATATATCTTTATTATCAATAAACACAATTGCAATCTGGGACTAGTTAAATGTAGATTAAATTTTAGCTTCAATGGACAGTAGATCCAAGAAAGTAGGATAAATTCCACGTTTTGTTGAACAAAATGTGTCAGTATGTTCCTTGTATATTTTCTTAATATCCTCATTATTCCGTATAGTTACTGAGATGAAATCTGGAATTTGATTTTGAAATTGTACCTGGATAAAAACTTCAAGTGGGGAATTCTTTATATTTTATTTTCATACCTATTTGATCACCCCAAACTGATAAAATACATGTATAGTAAGGCGTAATTTTGTAATTTGTGTAAGCCGACAGCTCTGCCCCGGGGAGAGTGACACGTGCGTATATTGAGACGACAGTGAAATATACACAGACAGAATGTTTTACGACTGTTACAATCACCTCATGCAGGTAGTCACACAAATTAAAAAATATATATACATATTCACATCTCTCGGAAATTACGGTAACAGAGATGGTTTAGAAATACAATATTATAAATATTATTCTGCTTGCACGATTTATTTATTCTTTTTTGTTTAGGAAAGAATTCCTTTGAATCCTAGATTAATTTCATAAAAATGATGAAAATAAAGAAAAAAAACTAAAAGCAGATATTAAGAGATTATTTTCAGTATTTTTATGTCCTTATTAATATGAGAACGAAAATAATAAAACGATCACCTATTGATTGTCCCTATGCAGATGCTAAAAAATAAGCGAAATATTTCGTTGATTTTAAATTATCAAACAGGTAGGTGATTTTTGAAAAATCAGAAAACCTGAACAGTACAACGAAACTGTAATTCGAAAATGTAATTATAAATTCCGCATGGTAACACAATGTTATTTTTATAATAATTGTACGTGTCACTTTCCCGTAGTATACATGTACAGTGGTAATTAGATGTTGTGATATCGATTGTGTCGCCACCTATGTATACATGGCAGACCCTCAGTAGTAATTTCTTGACATTTCTAATTTCGTTTTTTGACTTTATAGATAAAGATATAATTTTTTTGTCGATGTATCATCGATGTTTGATATGTAAATAACAGAATATCAAATTTTGATTTTTGACTGAACTTCCCCTTTAAAGGCAAATGTAACAAACATTCTGAAACATCACAAAGGGTTAGAAGTGCTAGAAGTAAAGGTTTAAAGGGCAAATGTAACAAACATTCTGAAACAACACAAAGTGTTAGGAGTTCAGAAGGAAAGGATAAAAGAGCAAAGGTAACACATGATCTGAAACATCACAAAGGGTTAGGAGTTCAGAAGGAAAGGGTTAAAGGGCAAAGGTAGTAAATGTTCTGAAACATCACAAAGGTTCAAAGGTAAAGGGTTAAAGAGCAAAGGTAACAAATACTCTGAATTCTAATATGGGAACAATGGAAACCATGACGACCAGCCATATGGAAATCTCCAATAACATATGAGCGACTTCACAACAGTTTTTACGCTGAAACAGACAACGTCATAATATGTTTTGTGCACAAAAACGTCAGTAAATCGTATGCAATGGCTGTCCTTACCGTGCACACTATAGGTCCGTGAAGATAATTAAATGTCATATTAGAATCGAAATAATTCATGTTCGCCGGTGGTTTGTAGTCGATTTACATATGGGTGTCCATTATTTTCGTTTATTTTACCCCTCGCTCTGCTACGCTACGCTCTGGGTAAAATATAAACGAAAATAATGGCCACCCATATGTAAATCTCCAACAAACCACCGGCGCCCATGAATTATTTCTTAAACATCACATAGGGTTAGGAGTTAAAAAGTCAAGGGATAAAGAGCAAAGGTAACAAACACTCTGAACATTACAAGGTGTTAGTAGTGCCAGAAGTGAAGAGTTGTGTTTCATGAAAAAAAAAATTTATTCAGCTTTCAGGACATAATGAGCATAGATTAAAATTTTTATGATTCAAAATTCACTGTAGATACAATAATTTGGACAGATAGATATTTCATTTAGAATTTTTTCCGCTTTTATTAGCAGATTCTGTAGACAGTAGTAAAAATTTATGGAATACAGAACTATTCAGTGTTTAAGATTTCACTGTGTAATTTATCATGTTATTTTGTCAGACTCTGAAGTGAGCAGTCAGGATTCATTTAACATTGAAGGAGATTTCAGTGACACAGAGGACAAGAAGAAGGATAAGAGTGGTAATGCTTTAGTGGACATTGCATCTGATTCTGGTTCACAACAACAACTGATATATGAAAACAGAGCATACCAGGACGAACCTACACCATCACTATCAGGGAGTGAATTCCCTGAAGCTTCCTCTCAAGACCCAGATGTATGTATATGTTGTTCATATCATTTATTGTTGAATTTGTTGTTCATTAAAGGAAGGTTATAATTCTAAGTAAGCTTAAAATTTAACTCTGTTGACAATCGAAGAATTAAAAGGATAGATTCTTTATACAATGCTAAAAAACTGTCAAAAACAAGAAGTAAGAAAAAGAAGGGAAACAGGGAATGTGTCAAAGAGACAACGACCCTAAGGGGAGCAATAACAACTCAAAGCCACCATAAGATCTTCAATGAACGGTGAGGAAACCACACACCCAACGGTAGGTCGGAGTTGGCCCCAAATTCAAAGAGTAATCAAGTTCAGCGAAATAAGCATCTTCCTAGACTCCGATAGACATAAAGTGAACTAACTAGAAAACAAACAAGACACACAAAGGCTTAATAAATTTCCTGACTTAGGGCAACCTGCTGCGGCGGGGTTAAACTAGTTTTATTGGGCCCAAAACAGTTATGCCAATTTGGGTGACAATATTTCAGATTTATTTGATTTCACATTGCATAGAAAAATTTTACAAAAAAGAAGTAATTTTGTCAAAATAAAACATTTTCAGTCTGTGAGTTTTATTTCTCGTCCTTTCAGTTTGGAAAAAGATTTACTCAAATTAAGTTACTGTCTGCCTAAGCTTGGACCAAATGTTTTTTGCCCGATTACATAAAATCATGTAACTGTTTTGGCCC
The DNA here is from genome assembly GCA_002080025.1 of Modiolus philippinarum. Taxonomy (NCBI): domain Eukaryota; kingdom Metazoa; phylum Mollusca; class Bivalvia; order Mytilida; family Modiolidae; genus Modiolus; species Modiolus philippinarum. Next base: position 127,608 of record MJUU01002492.1, on the reverse strand, counting down.
AAATGATATATGCCCCTTTATAGATTGCATTGGAATAATGCATGGTTACTTTATTGTCACCTGACTCTTTGTATGACACATGATAGTGAAAGTATAGAAACAGTAATATCCCAGGTGAGATGTCCTTTCAATGACAATACCTAATTAATATTGATTTACTTATTATATTGGTAAGGATTCTCTCCATGTCATATGTCTATAGTAATAAAGACAGTTTATTTCCATGTCTTGATTTATGTCTGGAAATGTTCCGAATATAAAAGAAAGATTAAATTCAATGTTTGGATATAATGGATATCTGCATTCTTTTAATTGGACATAATTTGTATTATAAAGCAATAAATAGGAAATTATTATGGTGTGTTGATTGTAAATGGTAAGGGAGTAAGAACACTTTAAATTAAATTTGTACTGTTCCTATCATTATGACAACCTAAAAGGGAACCAGTAAGATACAATGTCTTCTTCGTATCTTTTTCAATTCCTATGTTATGCCTAATATTTCATGGGAAATTTTTGGTGTTTTAATTTTCAATAGTAAAGCTTTTTCCAGAAAAATCTGTCAAAAATATAAGGGATATTTTAAGAATTAAATACTGAAAGATACTGTTGTTATACAAAAGGCATCACTGTATCTTCGGTTATTTTTTATTGCTTGCAAATGTCGGTATTGTTTTCTGAATTGATTGATTTTATATTTAAGAAATAATTTACGTGAGCGTAAAAATATGTCGATTTTACCATGGGTTGGCCTCTTATGGCAAATATTTTACCCCTGAGCGTATGACACTTACAGGGTACAGAAGAGATGAATTCGTCCTTGTATTCATAGGTGAAACGGCCATTACCCTGTAAAGTATGACGTTTTGTTCTATTACGTTGTAAAAAACTGTGGACAAACTGTCTATGACGTTATCAAAAGTATCGTCGATTGTCATAACAATACCCATGAGTATATGCGGACTTTACCACGGCTATGGACACAAGGCGATTGAAAGACGCCATATTAGAATCACAAACTAAAGTATTTATTATTCTTATCATTTACTATCCAAGTTCTCATATGAATTATATTTTGCAGTATGCATTTCTGTGTAATCAAATTAATCATGAGAAAGCAAAAATTAGGTATCCTTGAAAATAACCACTTATCCAGTACCACAAATACCTTTCATTGTATTTAGATGTCAAAATTTATTGCCTATATTCCTTCAGCAGAACAAGTTTAGGGTGGAGGGTTGGGGCTTTGTGTTGTATCTGTTTGTGGCTTGGCCATAGTCAAATTTAATTTTGAATTTCATTTAAAAATTACCTTTGAGAAATATTGGCCTTGACAGTTATATAATCTTCAAAATGAAGAGTCTGCTGCAATAATTTTAAGGGGTTTTAAGCCTCCAGAAGTTTAATTTTACATGGGTATGAATAAATGAACATGTGCTAAATTTGAATTTCCTTGAAGTCCAAAGATATTGACAGTTTAATGTTTAAAAATAGATAGAATTATAGGTACGGTAATCATACCTTTTCAGGAGCACTTATTTGATGTCAGTGATTTACAGAAGGAACCTCCCATGATATCAAAATGTGGCAGTTTAGAAATGACGTTTTCTTATGATTCCAAGCGTGGGAGGATGGCAATTACTGTTCACCAAGCCCAGGAAATTCCCAGTGTTGACAGAGGTGGAGCAAGTCATTCCCAAGTCAGGATCTTACTACTTCCGACAAAGAAACAAAAGTTCAAGACAAAAGTCAAATCCGGACAAAATCCTGTGTATCAAGAAAGCTTCATTTTCAGTAAAATACCACCAGGTACAAATCATGCAAATGTTACTGAATTTTGGCATATTTAACTTTTGACTTTTGAAATAAGTTTTAACTAGAAGTGTGTTTTTGTTACAAAAACAAATGTCTCCCCAATACACATTTTCCTAGAGATAATTTGTATCTTTATATGTTGCCATTGCATTTGTGGTTGAAATCCAGTGAAAGATGTGGGAGAATTAAAATTCAAAATTCTGTGACAAAAAGGAGCATAACTCCAACAAAAATTGACCAACCAATCCGGCCAGACAATATGCACAATTAGGCATGAAGGTCAACAATCCTGTGAAGCTTGGGTCAAAATCTGATGAAAGATAAGGGAGTCCATCAATCTGACCAGACAATATACACAACTAGGCATGAAGGTCAACAGTTCTGTGAAGTTTGGTTGAAATATGAAAGATGTGGAAGAATTAGCGTCTACAAACTTAGTTTATCAAAATTCCCACACAGAAATTGGCTGATCAATAGGTCAAGACATTATGCACAACTAGGCATGAAGGTCAACAATTCTGTGAAGTTTGGTTGTAAATCAAACAAAAGATGTGGGAGAATTAGCATCCACATACGGTTGTAAATCAAACAAAAGATGTGGGAGAATTAGCATCCACATACTTAATTCATCAATATTCTATGTCAAAAAGGGGCATAATTCCCACAAAAATTGGCTGATCAATAGGGCCAGACATTATGCACAACTAGGCATGAAGGTCAAGAATCCTGTGAAGTTTGGTTGAAATCTGATGAAAGATGTGGGAGAATTAGTGTCCACAAGCTTAATTTATCAAAATTCTATGTCAAAAAGGGGCATTACTGAAAAAAAATTGGCCGTCAATCCTGCCAGACAATTTGCACAACTAGGCATGAAGGTCAACATTCCTGCGAAGTAATGAAAGATGTTGGAGAATAAGCATCCACAAACTAAATTTATCAAAATTCTATGTCAAAAAGGGGCATAACTCCCACAAAATTGGCTGATCAATCCGGCCAGACAATAATTGGACAGGAGGACCGGCATTATTTTTGGCCATTTATCATAAATCTTAGTAGTGATGTCAATATGCATAACTAATCATGATGGTCAACAATCCTGTAAAGTTTGGTCATAATCCGATGGAAAATGTAGGAGAATAGGCAGCCACAAACATTGTGACTTACAGACAGACAGACTTACTTACAGACTAATGGATGACAAATGGAAAAGACAAAAACAAGAAGAAGGGGGTGGGGACATAATACTATTTAAGACGACAGACAAAAAATACTGGATACTGATAACCATAGCAGTTATTGATAAGTTTTTAATTGTTTTCCTAAAAAAAAGATAGCCTGTCCAATATGAAAATTCTCAAAAATCCCATATATCATAAACCAATTTATTTTCACAGATACTTTTTTTTGTGTTTTGTCCCTTCTAGTCAACTTCCCTGCAACTAATTTTCATGATTTTCAGTTTCTGCTGGTGCATTTGTGTTAGAATTAGAAATATTAGCAACAATTTATTTTTGTGATATTTTCACTCTCACCTAGATCTCAAAAAATTAGTTGGTTTACAGTACTGGTCGTGTACAAGTTATCGCCATTTTCCAAGCTGTGATATTGAATTTGATCTTTTCAAACTCAGACTTAACTTTTAATACGTTATGTAACTTTTGTTGTAAAAATTTACCAAGTAATATGTAAACCAATCGTGTTCATTTACAGTTTCATTGCACATGCGCAGTAATATAGTCATTTAAAAAAATTTTGGTTTTCTCGACAAATTTTGCTGATGTGTGTACCAGTTATCGCCATCTTTCAAAATATGCATCAGCTTTCTATCAAATTGTTAAATGTACAATTTAATTCACTGAAGTACTCCAAAAAGGGGTTTATTAAAAGGGAATAAACAATGAAAGATCGGCCGATGCAATTTTAAAACTGAAAATAGCATGATTTTTATCGATGCCTAATTCGCTCTATTTTGTTCACGATAACAAGAAAATAAAAGACCTTAACAGCCCAAATTCATCTTGATTTGACTATTTGAAGAGAAAGCAACATAGTAAGCATTTATTTCTGGCAGAAAATATAGCGTACACCAACAAGTTATCTTTTGCAACATCACGTGTAAAAAATCTATCTTTAGCTAATTATCATACGTGACACACCCATATAGCAATATATATTTTAAAGGGGCTCCTGAGGGATTTTATCTCCGATTTCACTGTTTTTAAAGATTAAAACAGATTTCTTCAAGGAATGTATTTTTAGGATGTTGTTGTCACTTCATTACATAACCATGTAATAAAAGTCACACGCGATCTCGAAGCACATGAAAATTGGCGATAACTGGTACACGGTGATAACTGGTACTCAACCAGTATGTACACTAAATATGACAGTGACACCCTAGTAACTTCATCTGTGTAAAAGATTTCTGCTTTGGTTCATTTCTTTACAATTATAAATAAGAAGAAATCTTATTAGAAATGATTCAAGTTAAGAGATGTACATACCAGTCATCCACATGGCATTTGACCTTAATATTTTCAACATAATATGTCTTAATTTTATCACATAAAAATGGAGACCCATTTATGTTCTCAATTGTCAGGATTTGACTTGTTTAGATGTATTAGATTGTTTTCGATAAATTTTCCATATCCATTATAATTTATTTTTTTATCACAGAGGAAGTCCATAGTATGGGTATACGTATACGGCTGTATGGTGTTGAACGTATGAGACGGGAAAGAATGATTGGTGAAAGTATCATTGGATTTGCTTCCCTCAATCTTGACAGTGCTTCCACACATTTTGTCATCCTAGAACCCAGGAGTAATCTTAGTGTAAGTCATTTGTTCTGATTAGCGAAGAATTTTTGTCGGGAGTCGTGCATCAGGTATTTTAAGGCGTCGGGATCCAGAATTTACTCTCTCTGAGAATTTCCATTTCAAATTTTGTATACTTGCATACTGCATGCTTGTATTTTGCAGTAAGACTATTATACATTATGTTTTTTTAATGTTGTTGATTTTTATACCCCCGCTACCTCTGCCTGTCCGTCCATCCCTCTGTCCATCCATCCGTCCGTCACACATATTTTCTTCGCATTTTTCTCAGCAACCACACATGACAACCACTTGAAATTTGGTATGGTGCATCAGTATGGGGTCCTATACTGTGCCTCCCCTTTTCGGTTGAATCAAATCACCACTTCCTGTTTACCGACTTTGTGTCTTTTTAACTTTCATTTTTAAATTGTGAATTTTTCGTCACATTTTTCTCAGCAACTACACATGACAGCCAATTGATATTTGGTATGGTGCATCAGTATGGGGTCCGGTACTGCATCTCCCCTTTTCGGCTGAATCGAAACACCACTTCCTGTTTACCGAATTTTTGCCTTTTAAACTTTCATTTTCACAACTGTGACTTACCGGTATCTCAGCAACGACGCATGACAGCCACTTGATATTTCGTATGGTGCATCGGTATGGGGTCCTATACTGTGCCTCCCCTTTTCAGTCCAATCAAATCACCACTTCCTGTTTAACGACTTTGTGTCTTTAGCCCACCTGGCAATGCCAGGGTGAGCTTTTGCCATCATTTGGCGTCCGGCGTCCATTGTCCGTCGTCCATCCGTCTAGCGTAAACTTTTCATTCAAAGGTCTTCTCCTCTGAAACCACTGGGCCAATTGGAACCAAACTTTGGTGGTCCTCTTTAAAAATTATATCCAGCATGTCCGTACCGAATCCAAGATGGCCGCCAGCGGGGAACATAGTTTTAACATTGGACCCTATTGGAAAACACATTCAAAGATCTTCTTCTCAGAAACTACCATCCCAATTATAACCAAACTTAGTCAAAATGGTTCTTAGATGGTCCCATCCAAAAAAGGTATCCAGCAGGTCTGTACCTCATCCAAGATGGCCGCCAGTGGGGAACATAGTTTTAACATTGGACCCTATGGAAAAGACTTTCAAAGATCTTCTTGTCAGAAACTACCCGTCCAATTATAACCAAGTCACAATGGTCCTTAGATGGTCCCTTCAAAAAAAGGTATTTGGCAGGTCCCTACCTAATCCAAGATTGCTGCCAGCGGGGAAGATAGTTTTAACATAGAACCTTATGGGAAAGACATTCAAAGATCTTCTTCTCAGAAACTATCTGTCCAATTAAAACTAAACTAAGGCACAATGGTCCTTATATGGTTCCTTCCAAAAAAGGTGTCCGGCAGGTCCATACCTCATCCAAGATGGCCACCAGCGGGAACATAGTTTTAACATTGGACCTTTTGGAAAAAACGTTCATAGATCTTCTTCTCAGAAACTACTAGTCCAATTAAAACTAAACTAAGCCACAATGGTCCTTAGATTGTCCCTTCTAAAACAAGTATCCGGCAGGTCTGTACATCATTCAAGATGGCCGCCAGGGGGAACATAGCTTTAACATTGGACCCTATTGAAAAGACATTCAAAGATCTTCTTCTCAGAAACTACCAGTCCAACCATAACCAAACTTAGTCACAATGGCCCTTAGATGGTCTCTTCCAAAAACGGTGTTTTTTTGTGTCAAATTTGGTCCGAATATCGGACCCATTCCCAATGCAAAAATGATTTATTTTTTCCCAAAATAATGTTCAATTTTCCCATCCTGCAGTGGAACGGATTTTGATATAAATTTAAGAAACGTAAATACTTGAAATTGGCACTTTTATGTTCAACTCGTGTATAACAACGTGTTTGAAATACTTGTGAGTTCCTGTGCATTCCGCGTATTTTCCCTACGCTAAATATAGCTATAATCATAGAGATATTTTTTCTGACCAATCAAATGACGTTAATTCGGGTCTTGTTTAAAGGTCAAGATCATATGTGTCAAAACAATCGTGACATCGGAAAACCAAGACATGTCTTTAGACTATTTTTTCGTTCTGGTAGTAAACAGACAATAATTATAAAGATAAAAACTGACGATAGACACTGCGGAGTCCAAGAAAGGCAAGAATTGACATTATTAGTGTTCTCACAATGCACTGATGTACGAGAAATAAAATGTCATTTCATGTATGATGCAGTCTTGTAAGTCGGCGCACCTAAGCATTTACCTTTCGAAACATGCTATAATTTTCAACACATTTTTTATTAATTTTCAGCAAAATAAACATGCATCAATAAACTTCCAAGTCATGCAGAATTTAACATTAGAACGTCAATTAAACATATGAGAAAGAAGCTTAAAATGACCTACCCCCCGTTATAGCGCCATGTTTAAATGTCTTGTAAGTCGGCGCAGGGTGTGAATCTGGATGTACCAGGAACACAAAATAAAAAGTTATTTACACTATCGGTTTTCAGTGGAAGGCAGAAATGTTCAATATTAAAACAAAAATACTTTCAACAAAAATAATGAACTTAAACAGTTACAGTAATAGTCCAACAGAAAAAGTATCTATTAACAACGATTGTAGCACGGTTTTGGTCTTTTACAGCTCCAAGGAACACTCAAAACAGATTTATTTGTCACTATGGCTATCTGGCTATCATTTTGTACAGAAATTCTTCTGTACATATATAGATTATAAACGGAAATCGTTTTCTTCATGTGCACCACTTTATAAGATGCGCCGACTTAGGAGACTCAACTGTACACGGCCAGTTATCTTGCGTAGATACAGGAAATGATTTGGCTTTCAAGTTGCATTTTATAGATTTTCAAGAAACACCAAAAATAGTGACCCCAGAGCCAAACTTTAATGTCTCTCTGAATCTAAAGACCCATATATGTACATGAAAATAACCCTGTACCCTCGAGCCTGCACCACGCTCTTTCTAAAGAATAGAGAAGTAAGAATAATGGTAACAGATTTATTATTAAGTTATTATCAGATAATGCATTCTTTTTATTTTCCCAAATGGAGAAAGTTTCGCGTTTATTTTCCCAATTCGATGGGACCCGGACCCAGTCCCAAAAAAGGTGAAAAAAAACACTGAAAAAGGGTATCTGGCAGGTCCGTACCTCATCCAAGATGGCTGCCAGCGGGAACATATTTTTAGCATTGGACCCTATGGAATATACATTCAAAGATCTTCTTCTCAGAAACTACTAGTCCAATTAGAACCTCTGCCCAAATTTTTGAATTTTTATTTGAATTGTGGTCTGAATGTTTTAATTTCAGCAACATGTATTACCTTGATTATAAGGGGAACCCCTGCCCAAATGTTTTTTGAATGGTGTTCTGTTATGGGTTGTTATACCCCCACTCCTGAGTGGGTGGTATATTGGAATACCCTTGTCCGTCCGTCTGTCCGTCTGTCCTTCCGTCCGTCCGTCCGAAGTTTATCGCATTTTTCTCAGCTACTGCTGGTCAGATTTATTTCAAATTTGGTATTTGACTTTATATTCAGGGGGAAAATGTTGTCTGCCATTTTGATTGCCTTATGATATCAACTTCCTGTTTGGTGGACTTAGCCATTTTTCCCTTTATTGAACATAGTGAAAATTTTCGTCGCACTTTTCTCAGCTACTGCTGGGCCAATTTATTTTAAATTTGGTATTTGACTTTATATACAGGGGGAATGTGTCGTCTCCCATTTTGGTCGTCTTATGATATCAACTTCCTGTTTGCAGGACTTAGCCATTTTTCCCTTGATTGAACATAGCGAAAATTTTCGTCACACTTATCAGCTACTGCTGGCCTGATTTATTTCAAATTTGGTATTTGACTTTATATATAGGGGGAATGCGTCATCTTCCATTTTGGTTGCCTAATAATATCAACTTCCTGTCTGACGGGACTTAGCCATTTTTCCCTTTATTGAACATAGGGAAAATTTTCGTCGCACTTTTCTCAGCTACTATTGGGCCGATTTATTTCAAATTTGGTATTTGACTTTATATATAGGGGGAATGGGTCGTCTCCCATTTTGGTCACCTTATGATATCAACTTCCTGTTTTGCAGGACTTAGCCATTTTTCCCTTTATTGAACATAGTGAAAATTTTCGTTGCACTTTTCTCAGCTACTGCTGGGCCGATTTATTTCAAATTTGTAATTTGACTTTATATTTAGTAGGAATGCGTGGTCTCCCATTTTTTTTGCCTTATGATATCAACTTCCTGTTTGGCGGGACTTAGCCATCTTTTCCCTTTTTAATGTTCGAAAGTAAGTGAGAACCGAACCGTCAGTCTAAAAAGAACAATCCAAGGACAATGGCAACGTCGGAAAAACAAAGAAATGAAGACATAACATGAGCACGGCACAGAAAAGAAAACAATACGAGTGGGGGTATACCTAGCACGACAACGCGTGCAACTTCATGTTATACCCCCACTCGTGAGTGGGTGGTATATTGGAATACCCTTGTCTGTCCGTCCGTCCGTCCTTCTGTCCGTCCTTCCGTCCATCCATCCTTCCGTCTATCCGTCCTTCCGTCCTTCTGTCCGACTGTCCGATGTTCGTCGCACTTTTCTCAATTACTACTGCACCGATTCATTTCAAATTTGGTATTTGACTTTATATATAAGGGGCATGCATCGTCTGCCATTTTGGTCACCCTATGATATCTACTTCCTGTTTTTTGAGACTTAGCCATTTTTCCCTTTATTGAACATAGTGAAAAATTTTGGTGGCACTTTTCTCAGCTACTACTGCACCAATTCATTTCAAATTTGGTATTTGACTTTATATATAGGGGGCATGCGTGGTCTACCATTTTGGTCACCCTATGATATCAACTTCCTGTTTGGCCAGACTAAGCCATTTTTTACTTTTATTGAACATAGTGAAACATTTTCGTCGCACTTTTCTCAGCTACTACTGGACCGAATCATTTCAAATTTGGTATTTGACTTTATATAAAGGGGAATGCGTCTTCTCCCATTTTGGTCACCTTACGATATCAACTTCCTGTTTGCCAGGATTTAGCCATTTTTCCCCTTATTGAACATAGTGAAAATTTTCGTCGCACTTTTCTCAGCTTATGCTGGGCCAATTTGTTTCAAATTTGGTATTTGACTTTATATATAGGGGGAATGTGTCGTCTCCCATTTTGGTCACCTTATGATTTCAACTTCCTGTTTGGCGGGACTTAGCCATTTTTCCCTTTATTGAACATAGTGAAAATTTTCGTCGCACTTTTCTCAGCTACTGCTGGGCCGATTAATTTCAAATTTGGTATTTGACTTTATATATAGGGGGAATGCGTCGTCTCNGGACTTAGCCATTTTTCCCTTTATTGAACATAGGAAAATTTTCGTTGCACTTTTCTCAGCTACTGCTGGGCTGATTAATTTCAAATTTGGTATTTGACTTGATATCTAGGGGGAATGCGTCGTCTCCCATTTTGGTTATCTTTTGATATCAACTTCCTTTTTAGCGGGACTTAGCCATTTTTCCCCTTATTGAACATAGTGAAAATTTTTGTCACACTTTTCTGAGCTACTGCTGGGCCGATTAATTTCAAATTTGGTATTTGACTTTATATATAGGGGGAATGAGTCGTCTCCCATTTTGGTCACCTTATGATATCAGCTTCCTGTTTGGCGGGACTAAGCCATTTTTCCCTTTTTATACGACCGCAAAAATTTTGCGGTCGTATTATGGTATGGCGTCGGCGTCGGCGTCTGTGGACAGCATAACTTTAGTTCTAGTGAACGGATTGTTATCAAATTTTAGTATGATGTTTGTTGGCACAAGCTTAAGCCCGGGTTTTAATTTCGCGTTCCCTGCCCAACCCGTTCTTGAAAAAGAGGCAAAAAAGGGGCCAAAAAGGGGTAAAATTAGGTATTTTCGTGTCTGTGGACAGCATAACTTTGGTTCTAGTGGATGGATTGTTTTCAAATCTTAGTATGATGTTTCTTGGAACATTCTTGAGAAACGTTTTTTTCCTTTAGGTTTTTGCCCCACCCATTTCAGAATTAGGGGCCAAAAAAGGGTGAAATGAGGTGTTTTAACATATTTGACTTAAATTGGCCCAACAGGGGCAAATCTCAAAAAAAAACAGGCCAGTTTTTTTCAATGGATTCCTTGCGAAAAATTAATATAGCACTCAGCTATTAGATTTTTGGTAACTTGTTTCCTTTCCCAGCTATGAGGGGCCGAACGGGGCCAAAATTGCGAATTTGCAGATTATGTAGAATTTTTATTTTTCATCGGATTTCAATGAGATTTTTTTCTTTGGATTCCTCTTGATCTAAGCTTTCAGTAGTATGTCAATGGATTTGGCGTAGCTCTTACCGTTTCTGAGCTACTGAGGGGTCAAAGGGGCCAAAATTGCAAATCTTTATTTTTCATCGGATTTCCATGGGATTTTTTTCTTTGGATTCCTCTTGATCTAAGCTTTCAGAGATATGTCAATGGATTTTGCGCGGCATATACCGTTTCCGAGCTACAAGGTGTCAAAGGGGCAAAAATTGCAATTTTTCTAAATATGTCAAATCTTTATTTTTCATTGGATTTTGATGGTAATTTTTTTTGTTTATTCCTCTTGATCTAAGCTTTCAGTAGTATGCCAAAGGATTTGGCGTAGCTTTTACCTTTTCCGAGCTACCAAGGGTCAAAGGGGCCAAAATTGCAATTTTTCTAAATATGTCAAATCTTTATTTTTCATCAGATTTCGATGGATTTTTTTTTTTTATTTCTATGGATGTAAAGTGTTAGTTGATAGTAACATATTTTGCATAGCTCTTACATTTTTTTTTCTAAATAAGTGATCAAAAGGGTTGATTTTTTCCTTAGTTTGTTTCCAGCTAATAACTGTGTCAAGCTTCTTTTTTGTGTCCATCTAATTATTGTGTCAAGCTCTTTACTGTGTCCACATTCACTTTGAACTACTTTTGTTGAAATTTCAGTGATCGACATGCTGCGGTCGTATCATGCTGCGCTCGGCGTAGCCCTTTATTAATGTGTAAAATAATACGAGTGGGGGTATACCTAGCACGACAACGCATGCAACCTCATGTTTGGTATGGTGTGCTATACTGTACCTCCCCTTTTCGGCCAAATCCAATAAGCACTTCCTGTTTACTTACTTTGTGTTTTTTTTTTAATTTTATTTCCAAAATTCTGACTTTTTTGTCAAATTTTTCTCAGCATGACAGCCACTTGATATTTGGTATGGTGCATCAGTATGGAGTCCCTGCATTCACCTTGTCCGTCCGTGCGTCCGAAAAAAAATGTCGTCGCATTTTTCTCAGCTTCTACAAGAGGGATTGATTTCAAAATTGGTATGCAGCCTCTATATGGTTAGTTGTAAGGAACGTCCTATTTTGAGTCCTGTATGATGTGTACTTCCTGTTTGACAAAATGTGGACTTTTTCGCCTAATTGCTGCACTACTTCCCATTTACTGACTTGGTCCTTTTTTTAACTGTGACTTTTTTGTCATACTTTTCTCAGCAACTGCATATCACAGCAACATGATAGATAACATGGTGCTTCAGTATGGGGTATTTTACTGTGTCTCCCCTTTTCAGCCATATTGAAATACTACTTTCTGTTTACTGACTAACCCCATTTCCATCTTTATTCTCAAATTATTTGCATCTCATTTTTCTTTTCAACTTTGTAAATGCTTGTATTGTGTCCACACTTGTACTGTGTCCTAACTTGTATTGTGTCCACACACACCTAATTTTGGACTTACCACACTGATTCAGGGTTTAATGAGCGGGGGTATAACTGGCTGCCATTCGGCGACAGCTCTTGTTGGACCAGCTTTATCCCTATATCCTTGTAAGATAAATCTTGGGTAAAGATATAACAATGTACAATGAACATAAATGATACAGTAAAAACATGAAAAATATGAATATTTCTATGTGAGTTAAAAGTTTTTGATATACCAGAGTACCATTACATGAATAAGATAATAAAGGGCTGTAAATGAGTTTTGAAATACTAGCTGCCCAAGATTGACTGTATTTGATTAACAAATTGGACGAATGAATAATTTTGCTTAACTACATGTGTTAATTTATCAGCAAGTGAATACCAAAGCAACAAATGGATGTGAAAATCTATTATTGTTAAGTGCTGTCTTTCATCTATGCATTTACAAGATCAAACAACAGCAAAATAGTACTGAAGAATCAAGGAAAGGCATAAAGATGTGAGCAAAATAATAAAAGTGAGAAAAAAAAAGAAGATGCACAACAGATGAAATAGAATTATTATCATTTATAATGAGACAAAATCAAAAAATTGATGGCTTTTTTAGCTCACCTGGCTATGCCAGGGTGAGCTTTTGCCATCACTTGGTGTCCGGCGTCCGTCATTCGTCCATCCGTCGTCCGTCGGTCCGTCGTCCGTCTGTCCGTCCGTCGTAAACTTTTCATTCAAAGATCTTCTCCTCTGAAACCACTGGGCCAATCGGGACCAAACTTGGTCACAATAGTCCTTGGGTGGTCCCCTTTAAAAAAGGTATCCGGCAGGTCCGTACCTCATCCAAGATGGCCGCCAGCGGGGAACATAGTTTTAACATTGGACCTAATGGGTAAACACATTCAAAGATCTTCTTCTCAGAAACTACCAGTCCAATTATAACCAAACTTAGTCACAATGTTCCTTAGATGGTCCCTTCCAAAAAAGGTATCCGGCAGGTCCGTACCTAATCCAAGATGGCCGCCAGCGGGGAACATAGTTTTAACATTGGAACCTAAGGAAAAGACATTCAAAGATCCTCTCCTCAGAAACTACCTGTCCAATTATAACCAAACTTAGTCACAATGGTCCTTAGATGGTCTCTTCCAAAAAAGGTATCCAACAGGTCCTTACCTAATCCAAGATGGCCGCCAGCGGGGAACATAGTTTTAACATTGGACCCTATGGGAAAGACATTCAAAGATCTTCTTCTCAGAAACTACCAGTCCAATTATAACCAAACTTATTGACAATAGTCCTTAGATGGTCCCTTCGAAAAAAGGTATCCAGCAGGTCCGTACCTAATCCAAGATGGCCGCCAGCGGGGAACATAGTTTTAACATTGGACCCTATGGNCTTATTTACACTATATAAAAACTATTGTCCCCTTTAGTACATAAGTATCTGATTTATAGTTGATAGTATATTTTTCATGAACATGGGGCTAATTAAAAATGTACAAAGTAAGCTGAAAATTGTTAAAAAAAACTACATTTCAAAAGTTTTATTTTTATACCCTGCCACACTTAGTGGCGTGGTATTATCTGATACCCTCATTCGTGTGTCCGTCTGTCTGTCAGTCCATTCGTCTGTCCGTCCGTCCCCCGAAGGTTTCTAACTGATAACTTTTGAGTGGAATAACCAGGGCCTAATCTCTAGTGCATTTAGGGGCCGAATTTCGGCCCCATTCCCAATGGCCAAAAAACGTCATTTTTCCCAATATCAAGATATAAAATTCCCAATTTTGTTTATGTCCAACAACGTTGTTAAAAAGTGTTAGTTTCACCTTTTGTTTACATGAGATAGACTGGCAACCGTCAGTTTTCGGTAAACCAGTCAACTGATACAGCGGTAATGAAAGCTCAAGAGGAATGCCGAACGCATGCTCTGGTTCCTACATTTCCNGTTTGTTTTATGCTTGCTTTCGTAAAGTATTGGGTACCAGATTGTTTATTCATCTAGTAGAAGTTGCCAAAATCGGCAACCAATGAATTCATATTACTTTATCAAGGCACAGAAATTTAAACAATAAAAGCCGTTTTAGTAACGTTTACTAACAAAGTGAGTGAAACGAACTGTTCGTTTCTCTCACTACATACTGTAAACTTTAATGTGTGGGGCTTCATAGTTTGGATTTTTTTTGTTAACTGGCACTGTCAGTAAAACCCATCTATGTGAAGAGACAGCTAGTTGACATTTCTAAAAATGATAAAAAAAACTTCTAGAATTGAAAAGTTTATATTTTAAGTAAGCTTGATAATGTGATTTCTTTATTCATACATGATCACTTTGAACAAGTTTTTCAGTAAAAAAGAGAGTAAAAAAATAAAGCACACATTATACAAATCAACTTTTGTACTGAGTATTTTTTCCCAATTTTGAACCAATCACGTGCATTTTCCCAATTTTAAAGGCACAGGACCCTGGGTACAAAAGGTGGAATTAACCCCTGGTATCCAAAAGGTCCATACCTAATCCAAGATGGCCACCAGCAGGGAACATAGTTTTAACATTGGAACCTATGGAAAAGACATTCAAAGATCTTCTTCTCAGAAACTACCTGTCCAATTATAACCAAACTTAGTCACAATGGTCCTTAGATGGTCTCTTCCAAAAAAGGTATCCAACAGGTCTGTACCTAATCCAAGATGGCCCCCAGCGGGGAACATAGTTTTAACATTGGAACCTATGGAATCTTCTTCTCAGAAACTACCTGTCCAATTATAACCAAACTTAGTCACAAT
>MJUU01002492.1:32851-107511 GCA_002080025.1 Modiolus philippinarum | reverse complement strand
TGGACCCTATGGAAAAGACATTCAAAGATCTTCTTCTCAGAAACTACCTGTCCAATTATAACCAAACTTAGTCACAATGGTCCTTAGATGGTCTCTTCCAAAAAAGGTATCCAACAGGTCTGTACCTAATCCAAGATGGCCACCAGCGGGGAACATAGTTTTAACATTGGAACCTATGGAAAAGACATTCAAAGATCTTCTTCTCAGAAACTACCAGTCCAATTATAACCAAACTTAGTCACAAGGGTCCTTAGATGGTCCCTTCCAAAAAAGGTATCTGGTAGGTCAGTACCTCATCCAAGATGGCCACCATCTGGAACATAGTTTTTACATTGGCCCTATTGATTTTAAGGGGAACCTCTGCCCAAATTTTTGAATTTTTATTTGAAAAGTGGTCTGCATGTTTTAATTTTAGCACTATGTATTACTTTAATTATAAGGGGAACCCCTGCCCAAATTTTTTTTGAATGGTGTTCTGTTATGGGTTGAAATGGATGGTGGATCTTTCCGTTGCCATGGAAACCAAACAAGAATACTGTAATTTTAGAAAAAAAAGTATTCTGCTAAATTTTATTTTTCGTTTTTCCTATTGGAAATGCCTTTTATCTATGTCAGCCATGGTCCAGGTGAGCGATACAGGCTCTTGAGAGCCTCTTGTTTACATGCTTGCACAAAATGTAACAGTCTACAGTCTTTGAGTTGGTGTAATTTCAACTGTTGTGAGAATTTCCCTGTACCAAGTTAGTTATATATTATATGGTTTAAGTGGAGATAATTTTAATCGGCATACCAATTTCCTATTAAAATGATCTCCACTTTGGCGATATATAAGTAATTTGGTACAGGGATATAACTGACACTCATTGCAGTATCAAATTTTATTGGCTTTATCATGAAAAACAAAGAAGTTATTTCTCTATAGACCCATGTGCAGGCTTTCCGAAAGTTGAAAAATTCTGCCGGTCATTTGGTCCGACAAGCAAGAAAAATTGCCGGACCGTAAGTGAACTTGCCGGACCATTATGACGAAAATCCGGAAAAAAAATCGTGTTTTTTTTCGTTCCGGGTCTGATGTACAAAATCGGAAGTTAGCCATTTGCGATTTCGTAGTCAAAATTGGATAAAGCTTGTATTCTAAAGCAAAAATTTAATAAAGAAAGCAAGGAATGTTATACTTTAAAGACCGGTTGAAACATTTTCTATTGACATGCAAATAAACAGGGGCAACAACCAATGGACAGATGAAATCTCTTGCCGGTCCTCTTGTCCGACACGGATAATTATTTGCCGGTCCAGACTCAAAAATGCCGGTCAGGACCGACGGACCGGCACATTTCGGAAAGCCTGCATGTGGCCTATGAAATGACTTTGAGTTAATATAGTATGGTATATGATGATGTCAAACATTGGGAGGTCATTTGTATGTGTCAGTTGAATTGGAATCGGTTTTCACCCACAAAAAACAGGCATGGGCATTAAATACACCAGACAGCACTGTAAGGAAAAAGGTTCCCAAGGGGGAATTTCCATAATTTATTTAGTACATAACAAAAAAAAATAAGGAAAAGAGGCAAAAGTATAGTAACACGGAAGTCACATGAGGTATAGTCCCATCGTCAAGTTTAGTATTCAGCAGCCAAGGTATACAAATAACTTTTCAAATATAGTTGCATAAAATTGTTTAATGAAATTATAGGATTTTTACCTGTTATGTACTAAAAACTGTAGAGTAAGTAGCATCACTAGTTGATAGCCATATGTCACATGCCATGTACAATAATTGTATCTGGTAAAACAAGTGCTTACTGAATATATTATGAAAAAAATGTGTTTTATGCAATGAATATGTCTTTTTTAAAATCATTTAGAATTTTTTTTAATGATTTACCATTTAGGGAGGAGATTCTCAGTTTGATGTTTCTAGTCTATCCAGAAGTGATAGTGCTTCCTCTACACAGTCAATGCAGCATGGAGGAATGCCTGAATTATTACTGGGTCTGGCTTATAATGGCACAACTGGTCGATTGTCTGTAGAAGTTATAAAGGGAAGTAACTTCAGGAACATGGCTATGAACAGAGCGCCAGGTATATAATCATTTTGTTGCAGGTGTTCTATTTGTAAAAATTTAAAATAAATGAAAGTGAAAATATATAACTTCATATAAACTTTTATATGTGTTGTCATTTAGCATGTGTTGAAGTTTGATTAAGCAAAATTTTAGATTTATTTGCAAACTAATTTTGCATTTGAGAAAAGTAAGTATCATAGTTTATTATACTGTTAAAAAAAAGTAAATGTTAGCTGTGAACAGATATCAAACTAGGGACCATACTAACTGCATTCAATCCCTTTATGGCCATATAGCTAGGACTATTGCACAAAACTTGCAATGATTAGACTACTGTAAAAGCAGAATTATTCGTGGGGGATTAAATTTCGTTTATTTTATGAGTAAAAGTTATCCATGAAATTAAATCCCCACGAATCTAATTCAAGCAATAGAAATTACTTTACAATATATGAATTCCACGAAAATTTGTCCACACGAAATAGTTTTAATCGCTGAATCCACGAAATTTTATCCCCTCGAAAATAAATGATTATACAATATAATGAAAGGGTGGTTTTTTAATTTTCTGTCATCAAAAATTATATCAAAAGTATTGGTTTACCATTTACATTGAAATTCATATAAATTTTGATTAAAAAAATACATTCTGAAAAGCAGTTGAGGATGAAGTTTACTCATTTATAAGTAGAGTCTAATGCAGGGATCCTTATCATGTCTGTAAGAAAATACACTGTCAAAGAGCCCTAGACTATTAGCTCCCCAAATTCCCAATAAAAACTGTCAAAGAGCCCTAGACTATCACCTCCCCAAATTTCCAATAAAAACTGTCAAAGAGCCCTAGACTATTAGTTCCTCAAATTTCAAATAAAAACTGTCAAAGAGCCCTAGACTATTAGCTCCCCAAAGTCCCAATAAAAACCGTCAAAGAGCCCTAGACTATTAGCTCCCAAAATTCCCAATAAAAACTGTAAAAGAGCCCTATCAATTAGCTCCCCAAATTCCCAATAAAAACCGTCAAAGAGCCCTAGACTATTAGCTCCCCAAATTCCCAATAAAAACCGTCAAAGAGCCCTAGACTATTAGCTCCCCAAATTTCCAATAAAAATTGTCAAAGAGCCCTAGACTATTAGCTCCCCAAATTTCCAATAAAAACTGTCAAAGAGCCCTAGACTATTAGCTCCCCAAATTCCCTAATAAAAACCGTCAAAGAGCCCTAGACTATTAGCTCCCCAAATTTCCAATAAAAACTGTCAAAGAGCCCTAGACTATTAGCTCCCCAAATTTCCAATAAAAACTGTCAAAGAGCCCTAGACTATTAGCTCCCCCAAAGGAGTAGGTGTGATAAGGGCTGTTTTTGGCCCCATCATCAAATTAC
Organism: Modiolus philippinarum; assembly: GCA_002080025.1. NCBI lineage: Eukaryota > Metazoa > Mollusca > Bivalvia > Mytilida > Modiolidae > Modiolus > Modiolus philippinarum. The sequence continues at coordinate 104,064 of MJUU01002492.1, read as the reverse complement.
TAAATATCTCTTGTATGAGTAGCCTTCATATCGAAACTTTCAAAACAGGCTGATTTTGTTGTTTGCTCAAGTCCTTGGTTGCCTAGCAACCATTTAAAAATACAGTAAAAACCATGTATGGCTAGTGAAAACCAATCATAAGCATGTGCAAAATAAAATAATGAGGTATGTAAATAACACAGAAAAGGTTCGAAGTGAATGTTCTACCACATTTTTTTTAGAAAATGCTTTGTTACAATTCTTGTATGAACTACGTTACTTAGCAACAGGAAAAAACGAGATTTTTTCGCCAGTTGATGAATGTACACCATTAAAGAGTGAGAAAGTGTATCCATGACATATTGTATAGACATGGAAAGATAAACATATAAATAGCCAGATTATTTTTTTTTCAACCCAGGCGCTGGTCAGATAATTTTTTGCGGCAAAAATTGTGGCCAGGAAATTTTAAAACAAACCAGCCCCACCCCCCACCCCCCCTCCTCACCTCACCTTCGAAAATCAAATAGTCCGTGCCACAGCCTTGTTGCTTAGTAAACCCATGGTTTTCCACATTTAAAAAATGTCATTGTAAAGTGTATAAAATGTACATACTATCAACTAGGAAAGACAGGAATTTAGCGTTGTTCAACAATTAGCAAAGAATTTCGCTTAAACCGGTGCTAGGGGCCGTCTTGAACTTACTATGATGTATGAGCAAAGGTCATTGTTAAAGGTCTGATATGACGAAGAACGACAATGAAAACGTTGTTTCTTTGCTTTTACTGTGTATTTGTAGAGACTTTGTCTCATGTGCATTTACTCCATATCCTTTCATTCACCATATACTACATGTTGGAGCATAACAAAACTGTGTAAATGGATATCCGACTTACCAATTAAAACAGTCGTTGTATGAGATTATCTGCATAGCAACCATGGAAATTTTTTTTACCATTTGAGGAAGAGAGTATACACTAAAGAGAGCACATTACTTAAAGATAATACATGTAGTTTAAAATTTATACGAAAAAAATAATCTCACAATTGTTTAAAAGGGATCCTTAGCAACGATGTACATCTGCTTTTGGATTTTTATTCAAAAGTCTCTCCTGAAACCACAATGAAAACTGGAACCAAACTTGGTCACAATAGTTTGCATCAAATCCAAGATTGCCGCCAGAAGGGAACATAGCATGTTTCATCGGAACTTCGCAAATAATAGTGTATGGAAATCCGTATTTAACAAACATTCATGCGTGTATCATTTTTTAAACATACAGAATTTATTGATTAGGGAGATATATGTGAATCAATTTCATAATCAATGCACATTGGCAATACGATGTATGTACAGTAAATCCAAAGCGGTTGTCGGATTTATTTGAATTTACGGGTAGTTTTATCTTTTACGCTGTTCAATGAGTACTCAGTTGTTCAGGTTTACGTGTGCTTTAGTTACTCTTGGTTATAATTGGTATATTGCACCTATATTTTAGTATATATAATATTTCCATAATGCTTAGTTGATCTTGATTCCCAATAATAAAGCTTTGTAATAGCTAGAGGATATTGTATGGGAGGCTAAATACGTAATGTCAAACACCAACAAACAGGATATCTTCGAATTTAATTAAACCAATTTGTTACATATGAATTCCGTTGGATAGATGTTTCTAGAACAAATTTCGTTATCTAAAATGCAGAGTGAATTGACGATTATTTTAAAACTTAAAGCATGTTAAACCAACATACATGTACAATGTTTGTAAAATGCAAATGCCCATATTCGGCTATTTGTTGAAGGTCATGACAAGTTCGAAATAACCCTACTCTGTCTAATATGACCGTGGTTACCCGATCACCAGGGCAAGGCAATATAACACATTTGTATTTTTGTAAAACTCATGAAGTGTTCAAAATATATGCCATTATTTCGACCAGCATAGGTTACTTTAGTAATTCGGCAATAATGGTTGATCATTATTAAATGAGAAGGAAACAATGGCTATTTTTTAGACTATGGATAATGTTCAAATGCATTCATTTGATAAATGCTGAATCATTAAAAAAATATACTATTTATGTCATCTCCGAATCATTTTCAGTTTGTTTCGCCTTTAATACTGAGGAAATTTGATTCTATAGAAGCATGATTCTTTATTTTATAATGTTCTGTTTGTTTGTTTATTAATTTGTTCATATGTATATTGTCATCAATTCTTACAAAATATAACTGCTTTATAAAAATAATATGTTAAGATCTGTTTCATAAGCAAAAGACATCAACAGCAACAATTGCTGAAAAGGATTGTACATGTTCATAAAAAGTATGATATTTGTACATATTTTTGAAAGTCATATAAGAAACGCTCAAATGATTCTTCCCGAGGTGAAAGAGTGAAGCGGTTTTGCTTAGCTTTACTTAGTTAGAAATAAGAATAATGCACTGAGACCAATATGTAATATTTTGAAAATAAGTATTCTTACAACCGGGTTACAGATGGAGTGCAGAGTGTACTTTTATAGGAAATTATTAAATCTAATAAAACACACCGAAAGGAGGTTCCTCGGTGTTTTAAAGGCCATACACATGACATTATAAATATTTGAAAAATGTCTGAATTTCCATAACTCGTTATAAAATGGCAAATTTCTTACTTTGTTGTAAAACTCTATTTACAAAGTGATTACAATTTTAAACTACATGCTGAATCATTTTTTTTGTTAAGTTGCTACATAATCGTTTATGTGTAGGTTTCAGAGTTGAAATTATAGCGGAACGTGGTAAATATGCATTAGTTTAATTTAAAATATATATCCATTTATAAGACCAGCCTTATTCTCTTTCTCTCTCTCTCTCTCCCTCAAATAAAAAAAAAATATCACCTTTTATGTTAAGGCTTTGGAACGTCACATGGAAACATCAAATGTGTTTCAAAAATGAAAAAGGTAACGGGTAAAATTAAATGTAAAAAAATATAGATTTTTTTTTATAGAATCGAAATTTGACTGACACCGCTCGTGGAGTAAGCTTTATCATAAAAACTTTTGGATTTAAATTTCTAGTAGTAAAGAGCTAAGAAAAAGGCTTAGTGGTACATCTGGAAGACCTCGCAATGAATCTCTTTTTGTATGAATTGTAATGAACGTGACACAGCCGTCACTGAATATAAAACTTTAGAATTACAAGGGTTTACTCCTCCTTGAAGTCATAAAGTTATATATATAAAAAAAAACTCTAAATGGACTCCCAGTGAAGATACACTGACAGTTGCTGTGTCTTACTTACTACGCTTTGCTCTGTTGCATGTGATGAATTAGAGAAAGATTTGTAGCGTCTACTTTGAATCATCTAAAAAAATAAATAAATAAAATCAGCTGTAGCGCTTTATCTATTGGACTGGAATAAAAAAAAATGCAGAAGAGACCAGCAATTTTAAGATCGATATTTACATAATATGACAAAAATGTATTCCACTTATCTGAGACTTATTAGTCCCAGCAATTATTTTGAAAATATGAAACCAAAACAATAATACAAAATAGCAAAAACGTAATTTTACAACTAAAGCCAAAGGCACTGACAAAAGTTTTATTATAAACATTTTTATGACAAAACCTTATATTTGTTTAAACAAAATGACGTTCCACATTTGAAGACAGGTGCGGATCTGTCAGATTTATTTTATGTTCTCGAAAACGCGAACCTCACAGAAACACCTAGCAACCTTGTAAACATACGGTGTCAAAAAGGGATGTTATATGTTTGACCGATGAACAAAGAGCAATGTATTGAATGATGTAAAATTAACAGTCTTTTCAATCGATCTATTAAGAAACAGCCCATCAACCATCGATCAATTCAAAATACTTGCTGAATTTCCGATAACCGGCACAATTAACTTTAGTCGAGAACTCTTAAATTCTCTTCATTTTAAGTTCGGCACGCTAAATCCCTTTTTAATATGACTATAATACCATATGTTGACAGAGATCCATCCTAGGACAGTAAGATATTTTTGTGCAAGTGAACTCAATAATCACATTTGCTTGAATAATGTCCGTTTTTCTAGCCTCGTCCTATTTTCCATTTGGACGTTTTTTGTCCCGGAAAGTATCCCCGCAGTCGAGAACCAAAAAAATATTTATACCTCAACTTTATTGATTACATCTCTATTGGCAGATAAAATTTGAAGTTGGTTCTTCGCTGCGGGAATACTTAACTTTTTGATTTTTCGTAACAATTTTGACGAAATTGAGCCGATATTCTATCATATGGAAACTTCACGTGCCTATTGTGACGTCATCGTTTTGAAATTTGACAAGACATTTTTTCTGTTTGAAAGACTTGTGCTCTTAAGTATTTTTGTGAAATAATAAGATGTGAAAGTATCCATTTGAAATATCCAGTATTTTGGGGCTCAAAATTTGCCTTAACGCCCCCTGTCCTTTCCAATAAAAACTGTCAAAGAGCCCTAGACTATTAGCTCCCCAAATTTCCAATAAAAACTACATAACTTTATGAAAGCAGAATTTTACATTCAGATTAAACATTAGTTAAATAAAATAGTAATTTTTATCACAATAGATTTCTTAGTCACTGATACCAACATGATTGACAAAAACACTTAAAGTAACTGGAAATTTAACCATGGGCTGGGCCTTTATATTCAAATTTAACCATGAGCATTAGCGGGGGGTTAAATTTATGAATATAAAGGCCCAGCCCATGGTTAAATTACAATAACCATATACCCACGGTACCTGCCATGAATTATTTCGATTCTAATATGACAGAAAATGAAATTTTCCATTCTGGAGCGACTTAAGAGAAGGGGGATTTCACACCTTCATTGCTATCTGTGTCTATGACGTCACAATAAACAATCGTTTTCAAACGGATGTAAGTTCAAAATTCAAATCGAAAGCAAAACAATACACATTTACATGTCTGAATGGCATGATTTAGTTAAAATATGTTCATAACTTTATTTCCTTCATAAACAAAGACAAACAAAATTAAAAACAATGTTGTTTTTCATCCTATTTACTCATATTCCGATACCATTTGCGCATGTGCGAAATATATGTCTATCAAGTATTATACTGGTTGACGATTTACAAGAGCCATGTAAGCTTATGCAATGCAAGCTTAAAAATACAAATTTACATGTCTTTGTTGTCTTTGCCCAAACTGTTTCCACTTGTAGAGTCTTGTCCCTGTTTCCCATGTTCAGGAAACAAACAGTTTTGATGGTTCAAATATGGTAAATTACTGATTTCAACTGATACATAAATTGATTTACAGAATTGTATTAATATTTCAGCATTTAGGAAATTGAAAGGTGAAGTAAAGTCTAGATTTTCCTTCTTTCAATGCCAAAATATCTTGCTCTCCTATAGCGGTAGAAATTGTAGAAATTTTGCATGAGGGAACATATAAGTGATGTAATATAAGTATTCAAAGCATCATGTTCTGTCATTATGTCTCAGCTATGAATTATAATCAAGACAAATAGTTTGATTTTTAAATAAATGGTGTGCATGTAGCAAAATATTATGCAATAAAAATAAGGCAGGCATGCAAAGGTAAGTCTTGTGTATTCTTGTAGATATTTTTGGTAGAAAACTGACATTTGTTTGAATTTAACTATAGTGTGTGTGATTAACTTTTGTATTAGATGGCTGAAACAACAAAACAATTCAAGGAAAAAACAATATTTCCATGAAATAGTAATTTTCTTCAGAGTAAAAGTGAATGTGACAATATGATATAATATCAAAACAAAATAACGAAATGCAAAACTCTGGCTTAGATTTGCATATATTTCATTGGTAAAATAAAAATTTATTGATACCATACATGACAACACTTTACTTGTATACACTAACTTTTTCTGATATGTGTTATTTTTTATTCATCAGAGGAAATTAATGTAGGAAAAACATCCTACTAACATTTGAACTAGCAATCTTGTAAAAATGTAAGTTCAACACATTTGTATCAAAATGAAATTCTTTCTATTCAGCTATAAATTACAAAATAAACAATGTCTCAAAGATCTCAAAGGAACATACAAATAATGTTGTAACTATCTTTTCAAAATATACATATATAAAATATTAACAGAAAATTAAATAAATGACAGCACAATGAACATATGACACACCTGTCAACAGTCAAGCTTTGAGCCTAGTTTCTGAATTTCAATGTCTTTATTTACTTAATCTTCTTTGTGTGTTGCAGCACATAAGGCCCTGACAGAGGATCTCCATCTCATACTTTTTGGTTTCTGGCCCCAAGTTCATCCAAAATCATCTCTTTTTCTGCTGATTTGCTGTCATATTTCCTTATGTTGACCTCTCCCTCCCTCTCTTTGCAGGTGGTATCCAACACATTTGACATTAGTAGCCATCAAATAAAAACTATCCAATTGCAAACAAAATCAAAACTGATCTTACATGACCAAGATACAATCATATTTCTAACAATAGTTACATAGTCTGAATGATAACCTGATTCATATTACAGTGGAACATAGTTGGTTCAGACTCAATGGGATGCTAGAGCACCATTGCCAATATTCACACTATCTGTATTTTTTCTTTCCATTGTTCTAATTTTGTTATCTTGAAAAGTTTCATGATTTGTTCTGAACAGTACATATATATTTGTGCAAATCATTTTTATACTTTAACCAAGATCTATATTCCTGTCTAAATTTATAATATTTCACCTTTTAATTTCAGATACTTATGTAAAACTCACGTTGATGTCTCCATCTGGACAGGAAATCACCAGAAGTAAAACGTCCATTAGACGTGGACAGCCAAATCCCTTGTTTAAAGAGACCTTCATGTTCCAAGTAGCTCTATTCCAGTTAGCAGAGGTTACAATGATGGTATCTGTATACAACAAACGTAGTATGAAGAAAAAGGAAATGATTGGATGGTTCTCATTAGGTTTGTTAATTATTAAATCACAATTCAAGGTAGTAAGATACTATTTTGTGCCATAAAATCACAGTTGATTTTTGGAAAAGTTTATGGTTGTTCTTTTGTGAGGTAAATCAATCTTAGGGCTGTTCCAGAAAAGTTGGTGTGGGACCCTTTGAAGGTGCTTTATATAAATTTCTGTGTATGGTTGTGTTTTTATCATAGTTTTCTATTGTTCGTATGGTGAGGAATTCTGTGGGTGGAGGGGGTTAATATAAAGTGCCTTCAAAGACCCCAATGTCCATTTTTTCTGGAACAACCCTTAAAACAATAGAATAAAATACAAATTATTTTATTGCCAAAATTTAGACACCCTTGCAGGCAGATTGTATTACATATAAAGACAAACAAACTTAATTCATAATCACACAACAGGTATAATGAATTAATATGAATTATTGTATATGAATCTGGTCACCCACACAAGGGGGATCACTGGATAGAGACACCTCTCAACCAACTAAGTGTATTGAGCAAGCATTAAATATAATTACTTCAGTATATTTTCACTTTCCACTTATAGGTTATAAATGAGGTTACAAATGTACTAATACCTTTCAGTGTTTCAATATCTTCACAACTAAATAGCAAAATGAAAAGGTTTTGATTAGTACATGATTTTAAATTATCGTATTTGTTTACAATTTTATTAATGAATGGTTCCCTTATCTTTTCTAGTATATCACAGTTCAGTAAAAAATGTACCTCGTTTTCAATTTCTTTATTGCATACTTTACTCATCTATATTAATATTTAAAAATCCCCCCTCTTTCAATTTCTAATTTATGTGCACCAACCCGAAATCTAGAAAGAATACTATGTAATCTGATACCTCAATATTCAAATATTTTTCATAGCAAAATTTATTTTTGAATAGACGAAATGTACGAAGTTTATTTTTTTATTATCTTTTCTTACATTATTAAACAAGTATTTGTTATACTTAAATGTGAGTCTTGAGATTACAGCATTCTTCAAATTAATATTTCTCTTTAAAATATAATTTGAAGAAAGCTTTTAATACTTTAGAATACTGTGGACACGTGTGTTTATTATCATGCATGTCCTGTGAACAATGTAATGCATTTTTTTTAAAAGATCAGTATCAGTAGTCTTAAGTCTTTTCCAAAATTTTAAAATGTAAACAAATGTTACAATATCCACTTATACATGCTTGATTTAAATTTTGGTTAATTTTAGCACATAGGAAACTATCATGGAATTGACTAAAACAAAACAGGGTCTATTTTTCAGAAACCCTAAGTGATAGATATACAATGTAATCATTTGTATACATAATGTAGCAGTGTACAATGTGACATTATAAATAATTATTCAAATATACAGAAGTTACTGTAAGTTTAATATCTGTAGGTGGCCATTTCAGCAAACCATGTCTCTTCAATGCAGTCAAATCAAAATATGGAAGACTAAAACCAAAAGATGTATAAAATCTGACAAAGAACAAATAACCATTATGATTTAAATAAAAAGGCAAAATTAGCATTGGAAAGAGCTGTGCAAGGGAGATACTCCTTCCTTTTAAACAAAATTTTCATAAATTTAGATGTTAAGTTTCAAAACAAAATAAGTTTTTTGGGCTAGCATCAATGTGCTCATCTATAGGGGCTGCTAAATGTCCTCACGGATTAACAATCCACCAGCAGAGAATTCATCCAGTGGTAATAAACTACAAAATATATAGAAGTAACTTTAAGTTTAATTCTCTGACATGATCACTTCGGCAACTTACAATGTATGTCTTCTTCAGTGCAGATCAAAAAATATTTTGAAGACCAAAGACCAAAAAATGTGTAAAAATCTAATCGAGAACAAATAACCAATATGATGTAAATGAAAAGCCAAGCTTTGCAAAATGGAAATACTCCTTAGGTTGTGTCATCCAAAAACTTACATTAAATATTATTTAGAGGACATAGTCTATGAATATCTCTTGGTTTCCAAATAAATCAAACTGAACTAAGGTTAGGGGATTTTCCATGAGTTTTTTTTTTTTTGTTTTTATACCCCGCCACACGTAGTGGCAAGGTATTATGTGATACCCTCAGTCGTGTGTCCGTCCATCTGTTCGTTCGTTCGTCCGTCTGTCCATCCATCTGTCTGTCCGTCCCCCGAAGGTTTCCGACTGACTGATAACTTGTGAACAAAATGACATAAGGTCTTCAAACTTGGTGTGTAATTTGTTTACCACAAAACTCAGGCCAAGTTCGATTTTGGGTTCCCAGGTCCAAGGGGTTTGGAGTTTTGCCCCTTGAAACTTTGAAATTTTGCAAATTTTTGGGTTTCCAACTGATAACTTATGAATGAAATAATATAATGTCTTCAAACTTAGTATGTAACTTGTTTTCTACAAAACTCAGGCCAAGTTTGATTTTGGGTTCAGAGGTCAAAGGGGTTCTGGAGTTATGCCCTTTGAAACTTTGAAATTGTACGAATTTTGAGTTTCTGACTGATAATTTGTGAATGAAATAACATACTGTCTTCTAATTTGGTATGTAGGTTGTGTACCATAAAACACACGCCAAGTATAATTTTGGGTTCAGAAGTACACAGGGATCTGGAGTTATGCCTATTTAAACTTTGAAATTTTTTGAAATGTGGCAGGGTATCATGTAATGCTTCATTACTATTTTTAAGTAAATTAATACTAAAGTTTCTATAAATTTAGTTACTGCAGAATGCCATTTTGACAACTTATGTTTTCTTGGTTCAGTTCTAGATAATTGCTACTTAGTTATATGTCAAATGTCATTCGATAATTTTGAGAGAAACCATATTCTTTATATAGAGTAATACACTATAGAAGATTATTTTCATGGAGTTGTTATTTTTCTTAAAGATCTTCTGAAGAAGTGTAAAGGAAAATTTCATAAAATTTTAATTCATAGCTGAATAGATATGTGGCTTTCACAAAAATTAATGACAGCAAGAAATAAGTACTTCTTTTATGCAGGAGCAAATCAAAGAATTCCTGAGAATTTGATCTTATAGTAGTAGTTCTACATACTAGAAATATTTAAATAATTTGTGTGAATAATTTGCTGGTTTTACAGGATTGAATAGCAGTGGAGAAGAGGAGCTCTCGCACTGGACAGATATGAGGGAGAATAAGGGAGACCAAGTATGTCGCTGGCATGTTCTTTTGGAATCTTAACAAAAATAAAGGAGACAAGATCTGGTGCTGGCATGTTCTTCTGTTGCTGGCATGTTCTTTTGAAATCCTAACATAAATAAAGGAGACCAGGTCTGTCGCTGGCATGTTCTTTTGAAATTCAACTTAAAACAAGGAGACCAAGACTGTTGCTGACATGTTCTTTTGGCATCTTAACAAAAATAAGGAGACCAAGTCGGGCGCTGGCATGCAATTTTGGAACCTTTACAGAAGTAAAGAACACTTAAGTAATCAATGCATGTTCTTTTAGAATCCTAACTAATATAAAGAAAACTACATCACTGGCATGTTCCTGTTTTAGATCTTGACAAAAATAAGAGGATCAAGTCTGTTGCTGGCATGTTCTCCAGATATCAGAGTTAAACTATTATTGTCAACAATTCCATCTTGCTTTGTTTTATTCACACTGTTAATGAAATATATATTTGATTTCATCTTTCAGTTAAAATTAAGATTTAAAAGACACATACTGCCACCATTTGTATCTTGCCTTTTGTCTATTTGACTTTTTACATTTTGATCTTCTATGAAAGACATCAGCAATTAATCCACATTTTGTGGAAATAAGATATGAAAGATTTATCATAATGAGTATTTTATGAAAGACAAGGGATATAATGTTTATAAATAGGATGCCGATCTTCACACTGTTGACACCAGACACCCATATATGAAAATTAGTGATCTTACTATTTCTTTTGGACATTTGAAGGGTGACAAAATTTTCTTCCAATGGCAAATAGATACCTTAAGTTATTTTTTTCTTTTTGAGTCTTTACTCAAAACTTGCATTGTTAATTGCTTTGTGCATTTCCATAAAAAAATGATTTTTCTAAAACACAGAAAAGTAAAATTCTTTTATCTGACTCAGAACATGATATTTACAACAATAAGGATGATATATTGTAACCATTAATTCAAATGTACCTTAAACTTGCCTGTTAGAGCTATTTTCCTAGACCATGTTGATAAAAAATTTGGTAAGCTTATTTGCCTTGCCTGTTTAGGTGTTAAAACTAAGATTGACAGTTTGCATACAATAAATGGGCATGGACTTTACATATTCTGATTGAACAATATCTATTACATTTTGTTGTATGTGACTAAATTATCAAATACCCCCCAAAAAAAAATTAGTTAAAGTGTAGCAAGAATCTGAAACAACCCCCTCATAGGTATTCGTTTGAAATAAAAAACAAACTGTTACCATATTTAAAAGTAAAAGACAATAATATTTTCTATCTCATGCTTAACATTTTAAAGCGAAAGGACTAAAAAAATAACAATATTTCAATTGTCAGTTCCCCAAAGAAGAGATTATATTCTGCTGAAGTGAAATATCCAGGTAAATCCTGCAATTTGATTGGCTACCTTGACAGGGGATATGAGACCGTATCCCCGTGGTAGCAAAATCACAATTTTTAAACACTTTTAATAGAAAAATTATAGCACTTCCGGCAGAATATAAACGTTATTCGGGCTTCACAGGGGATACGGGTTCATATTCCCTGTCTGTGCCCATATATCCCCTTCGCCTGACAGCTCAGGGGATATAAATCACAGACAGGGAATATGAACCCGTATCCCCTGTGAAGATTCCCGAATAACATATAGTGTTTTGTGGGGTGAAATCAATTCAAAGTCATGTTACACATGTAGGTATCTGTAAAAATCAATTGTCCAATCAAATCTTTGAATATTGTAAAAAAATCTCCACCCATCTATTGTATGCAAACCATCGATCTTGGTTTTAATGCCTGAGCAAGCAAAGCAAGCAAAGCAAGCAAAGCAAGCAAAGCAAGCAAGGTAACCAAACTTTTGGTCAACATTGTATAAGAAAATAGCTTTAAAATGTTAATTTACATAAATACTATGTTAGATGAGCAATGCCACAACTTTTCAGCCATTATTTAGGCAGTTTTACTTAGTGATAGATTTGTAATGAGACCACCTTATAGTATTATTTTTGACAAGTGTTTGTTCTATTTACAATCAATATGTTAATAACTTTCAAATCAATTTGAAACCTTCTTTTGTACATTCCTGTCTGTCACTCTGTATATATACTTTTACAATCCATCTGTTAACACATTAAAACACTGCTTAGTGCTATTATCTTGTTTACATTGTTACTTTTTTGGATGTCTTGCCAGAGTAAAATTTTTGTCCAGTATAGAAAGATGGTAACTTTTCTACCTTATAACAATAGACAATAGACAATATCCTAGCCCTGGTGTCAGACCACTTTTCAACATGTCACAGTATAGAAGATGTCACGTCATAAAGCTTAAAACATCTTTGTGACATAGGGTGTACAATCAACGACTGGTGAATCTAAATACCAGAACTCGGATATGGGCTATTCTTTTTGCACTAAATAAGAAGTCCATTTAGCTGTTTATAAACAGTTATAAAGGATTTTCAGACTAAGATTTCCACAGTTTTGTTGATCCTTGTAATTCCTTGTTATCTTTGTGTCACATTTGGATCTTCCATTTTGAAGTTATTTGTTTAATACAATTTAAATTTTACATCAGTTAGTATTAATATGGCAATAGATATATAAGTTGTGTTCAATGTAAAGTTACTGCCAACAATTTGTTGTGTGGCTATAACTTTGTATGTGCTTTTGCATTCCAACATAAACAAGAATCACTTTGCAATGAAGCTATTCAAGTATTACGTTCTGAATTTACCATATGTATATTGAGGATGAATTTCAACATACTATTTCTGTTTCCATTAAATATAAGAATACTCTTATGGTGGCTCGGGTGTCTAAAACTGCTCATCAATCTTGCGCATGTGATGAAAATTGGAATTTATCATTAAAATGTTGTGAAAATGATTTTGATTAGTTCAGGGATAATAAATAAAATCAAATAAGCAACATTTATGTTGCGATTGTGCAAAATATGTCACATTTTGAAAAATTCTTATTTTATTAAGGGGAGATAATTCTAAAGAAATGATATGGTGAAATCACATTTTCATGATTTTTTTTCAAAAATATGATAAGTGAACCCAATTTTTTATTTCACATTTCCAAAGGTATGTCCAACACAGTTTAAACTACATTTTCACCAAAATCTTTTGTTTTATTCATTTAAATATCAATCGTTTTGTTCTACCTTAAATCAAACCATAAGACAATGTTGTTGTATAATTATAAATTTGTTTAAAGATTACAATTCCATATTTATTTATTTATTTTGATAGTTTATTTTACATTTATTACTTTGTTATATTCTTTTACAATGAAGTTTTGTTTTTGTTCTCAAAATGCATAATATGTATACATGTATCGTTGTGAGTAAGATTTAGGGGAGATAATTCATAGTTATACTTATGTTGGTTGTGTTACAGCATTATTAAAATGTCAGTACTGTTTGGTTGTTTATCTTGTTTGGTGATATAGATGTAAGTTCTTTTGACAAGCTAATTTCAAAAATAACAATACATTTTTCCATGTTGATTTGAATGAATATTTTGAACACCTGAGAATGTTCTGTATTCTTCTTAAAATTCATGATTTACATTTTATGATTGCCAAATAAGTAATTTACGTAATTATTTTGTTTTCTTTGTTTCTTTACAACTTTATAAAATTTGATTGTCATATTTGATCAAATCACAAGATATTCTGTTATGGACGTTTTTTTAACATTTGAACATTAAATCCTGTCTTCTTAATTGATGAATTTTGACACCTCTACACCTCTGACATTTGTAGCTCAATACTGAAGTCAGTATTGTCTATTGATAAATAGGATAGGGGTTATTTTAAAAACCTTCTACTTATACAAATAATTAATATTTCTATCTATTTAATTGGAGTAAAACATACTTAAAATGTTTCAATAGGGTATATGTTTCCACAGTCCAAGGTTTATGAGCCCTCCTTACCAACACACTAAATTTGTATGCTTACATAATGAAATATTGCAAGATATTCCCTGGTATATATATATCATGAATTTGGGCATAGCTGAAATATTGTTAAGTCATTTGTAGTATCCAAAATTATCCTTTTATCATTTCGAGGTCATGTATATGGCAACCAATAGCAGGATTTTTAAAACTACTACCTGAGTCATGCTATGCTAATTTGGAATGCTGTAAATGAAATGGCATTCAAAATTTTTGTCCCCATACAGGCCTTTCAAATGCCCTTTGAGGGACATCTTTATGAAGTTAAGGTGCATTACCACAATTGGTACTCTAATATAGCGTATAATTTATATTTGCCTTTAATACTCATAGTGATGTTATATTACTTTTTAAAATGTAAATTTTCATAATGTTCATTCCAGTGTTATATGAATATCATAATCAAATTAACATTATCCATAGTGATTTCTAATTTACTTTTATAGTATAATGAACTACAGCTATAAATATTCAGTTGGTAGTTTCCATTTTCTTTAGTTATATAAAGGTTAGTCAAAATTATATACATATATATGATTCTAATGTAACAGACACATCACTACTTGTTGTGTTGCCTGCTGTAAGCAGAGTGGACGCATATTACTATCCATTGTTTTACGTCGACGTCATCCTGCTTCGCCTGTCAGTTTTTGAATCCACAACTCCTTCAAAACTGCTCATCCAATTCCAACCAAACTTTCAGGTTATGTTGTTCACCTGGCATAGTTGTGCATCTGATTCTTAGAGTTTTGATTTAACATATTTTAGAGGTTCACAGAGCCAAAATTGCTCATTTGTATATCTGATTTGTTAATCCATAAATTCATCATAACTATGAGTCAGATTCCAACCAAACTTGCAGGATGTGTTGTTCACCTAGTGCAGTTGTGCCCCTGATACATTTGTACTCACAATTTTGGTTTAAGATATTATAGAGGTTCACAGAGCCAAAATTGCTCATTTGTTAATCTGGTTTGTTAATCCACAAGTCCATTACAACTTTAAGTCAGATTCGAACCAAACTTGCAGGATATGTTGTTCACCTGATCTTGTTGTGCACATGATACTTAAAATTTTGATTTAAGAGGTTCACAGAGCCAAAATAGCATATTCGTTAATTTGTTTTGTTAATCTTCAACTCCTTCACAACTGTCTGTCAGATTCCAACCAAACTTTAAGTATATGTTGTTTCTATGTCTGGTTATGCCCATTATTCTTAGAATTTTGTTTTTACGGATTTTAGAGGTTTGCCAAGCCAACATAGCTCATTTGTTAATTTAGTTTGTTAATCTGTAAGTCCCCAAAACTGTAATTCATATTCTAAACAAATTTGCAAAATACATTTTTCTCCTAATCTAGACATGCACATAATACTTAAAATTTTAATGCTACAGATTTTAGTGGTTCACTGGGCCAAAAATGGCTCTTCTGTAGTGCAGGTGACACAAGTGTTCTATAGAACACCCATCAATTTTTCTAATTATTTGTAAATTGTTTCTAGGAAGAAATACATTTTGTGATAGTAAATTATGAATCAAAACTTGGCAGATAGGTATAAATAGTGTTTTTTTTTTTATAAATGATAATTAGTCCCATATAAAACATGTGATTTACAATGTAGATAACTGTTGTAACAATTTTCTTGCACAGTACATATTTTGTGTTCCCTGTAACTATGGTAATGACCTGTGACTTACATTTGTCTTATTGAAAATTGAAATAGAAAGTGTTCATCTTTTTCAGTTTTACTTATCTATTTAGTTGCATATTTGATGCTATATGTTGGATTGGACTCATTTGTTTTTTCAATATACATGTGTACTAACTTAGTAAGTTATGCTTTTAGTAAGGTCATGATCAGGTCCAAGGTCACAGGTCAGCTTTGCCATCATAGAATTTTGTCAATTTGTGTTAAATGTTTCTTGAAGTCTTCTATCAGTACAGTGTTAAACTCATTAAAAGTATAAACAGCAAATTAGTCTACGCATACATTGTTAAAAGTGTAATACTTAATATTTTGTATTCTCCTGTTACATTTTACATTTGCACTTGTATTTTTGTGACTACTCCATTAAAATGCAAATTTTAAAGTGACCGATTTTTAAAGGGAGTGACATCAATTTGCTAATCTGTATCTATATGGAAAATATCCAATTTTTTGCCAGAGGTTTTCTTATTAGCAAAAAAAAAAATAACGTCATTTTTATTAAAACGTGTTTAAGCGAAGTGACAAAGGAAATTTGCAGTAAAACAATTTAAGTTAGTTGACCCATGGTTACCTAAAATTTTCCACTAATTTGATTTTAAATTTACGGTTTAAAACAGAAATGTATTAGTGTACTTCAAGAAAATATATTTACAACATTTCCATGTAAGATTTTCAATCTAGAGGTAACAGAAATACTTACTGTATATCTGAGGATATATAAATTCTATGCAGAAATCACCATGAGGCATATACTGTTGTACCTTATATAAAAAATAATATGAAGAATAATGATAAAAAAGCATCGATAAGCATTACATTATTAAGTCAAAACATTGCTGAAAACACTACTGCCTACCTACAATTTTATATAGATGAAACACTTATCACCAAAGAATGAGAAATTTGAGATCCTCGACACAAATAATTTCTTTGATTTTTTTTTAATTCATGATACAGTTTTTTCACAATTAGGAAATTTAAAATTCCTGTTTAAATAATTAAAAAGAATGACACCTTGTCAAATATCTACCTTTAAAAACATTGGTGCTTTGATGTAGGCATATGGAAGTATTTTATAAAAGGAGTGTAATATCATGATGAAATATTTTATTTCTCTTTGCAATAAATATTCTAGCTCTTTTGTTTTATACGTATTGTAAGAAAACTTAAGACTGACTGGGCGGAGTTACTTTTCATTCAGGATTTGATCATTCCAAAACAGATATAGGTACAATAGACCAAATGCAGGGTGATTTTTTTCATAGATCAATAATTGTTTGATTGGTGAATGTTCCTATTTATATCTTAGGGCATACAAATTACAAACTATTTGTTTTTGAAAAGAGTTCGCTATACAAATGACTACATGATCATTAATGATTAATTTGATCGTAATCTTTTAGCACCTAATGTTGGCACTACACTGAAAAAGGAGATTTACCCCAGTTCAAAGTTTAAGGCAAACCTTAAGTTTTATTACAATAGCATTCACAACAAATAAAAAATAGTTATCTCCCCTACCCAAGGTCTACTACCTTAAGTTTTCAGTGTTTTGAATTTTAATATCAGGAATGGCTATAATTAACTTTTTTTTTCTTAAAACCATAAAATACAATTTTGACTCTTCATCATTTCAGGAAGTCTCTTTTAAATCCCTGAATACTTTTCTTACTTTGAAAATTGTTGATTTTCAAAACTAGTGCTTTGCTGGAAAGAGTTGCTTTTAATTTAGGCAATATTTTCTCAAACAAATTTTATCAGAATTTTATGATGCTTTTGCATATGCTGCATAACTTTCCAGAGTCAGTTTATCATACCCCATTCAAGATTTAAAATGAAGAAAGGGAGACAATTATATTTGCATTTTTGTAGAAAATTTAATTATGATACATGTATTATTTTTCATCAGCATGTTTGTCAAAGACTAAAATTTTGTCACAAACTGTGAAATTTTACACATTTTCTTCACCTCGAAGCATTTCTGATCTAAAACTGTTACCTTGTCAAACTTGACTGTCTGAGACATTCCAGAATATGTAGTAATTTGTAAGTGAAGGACAATTTTTAACATTTCTATGGTTACATATGTAATATTGGTTGTTGTCTGTTAACTTAGTGATATTTTTTATCATCTTTATATCTATCTGTTACTTAATGTATTTTTTCACACTGTTGTATAATTACACGCACAAAAAATTATTAAATATTCCAAATATAAGATTGTATTTCTTTTTTCAAAAGAATGGTTGCTCAGTAGAATTCCCCCAAAAATACCTTGTCTTTTAGGGTTTCAGGAAATTGACAACAAATAGAATTAAAGATTTGTGCAATCCATTTCTTGGAAAAGATTAATATGTTTAATTGGTGCAAAACTTTGTGTTTTGTTTTGGAAGCAGCTTGTTCATGTCAGATTGATATTGCACCCTTTGATAAATACAAGAAACATTTGAAGATTCATCAGAAAAAAATAGACCAACATGACAAAACTCAAACCCCACTAAGGGTCACAATACAGGATTTTCAAATTAAGTTGTCACCGAGAAATCGGTAAATGTTCTTTAATTACACAAAAATACATCATATGGGAATTGCTAATACCGGTAAATGTAACACTCTTTAGCTTAGGGTGATATAGCACTCAAGGTTTCATCAAGTGACTAAATTTATAGTAAGAAAACATATATTTTTATTTGAAAAATGGCCATTCTTCATTTAAAAAAGGCAATGGCGATGAAAAAACAAGTAGAAAAAAATAATAAAAACAAAAAGCAAAAATAATAAAATTCTAAGAAGACAAAGCCCCAAATTTGCAATAAAGTTGGGTTCTGCAGTTAGCCATTTAGAACTATATGTCTATTCAGTGCAAATACATTTTTTTTATTAAATCAAAAACAAATGAAAGAACTTTACAGAGCCAAAATGTTAAACCAATATCTGACAAGGACAAATGTTAACATGAGAGAAAAACTTCCCAGTAACTTTTAGATATTGATACTTTTCAAAGAAGTGATGGCATTTAGATCAATGGATAGTAAAAATATTCATGTAAATATTCCACAACTTATTCTCTGTTTCAAGACAGTATCCTTGAGAAAAGATTAAATTTCTTTGATTCTTGATAGAAATCATGAACTGTTTTCTTTTAAAATGGTTTATTATTAACAAGATAATATTTCTCACAGAACACAAACAAAATTTACTATGCAATGAATTCTTATATTGCACCTTAAGCAACTGGTACAGTATACCTTTATATTGCTATATTCCATTAATGCAACAATGTAACTTGGGATTTCAAAATGTTCATGAAATTTGTAAGAATTTGTTATAAGAAGTCCTTATGTAGTCTCCTTTAAAAATTTTGTCTGGCTAGTCCATTCCTTACCCAAGATGGCTGCCAGCTCGGCACAAAGTTTAACATTTGACACTATGGGAAAACATGTTCAATGATCTTCTAATCTGAAACTTGTTTCTCAATTGAAACCAAACTTAGTCACAATAGTCCTTAGGTGGTCCCCTTAAAAAACTGTGTCCCACTTGTCAGCACCTCATCCAAAATGGCCGCCAGCGCAGAAAATAGTTTAATGAGAAAACACATTCAAAGATCTTCTCATCTGAAACTGCTTTGCCAAAAGCAAGCTTACGGTAATCACAAAAGTCCTTGGGTAGTCCCTTTTAAAATTTGTGTCGGCAAGCCCACGCCTCACCCAAAATGACCGTCAGCCAGGAACTTTAACATTCTTTTTTGAAACTACTTTACGAATTGGTACCAAACTCGGTCACAATAGTCATGTTGTTCCCCTTTAAAAGGATGTGTCAAGCAAGTCTGTCTGTTATCCAAGATATCTGCCAGTGTTGAACTAAGTTAACATTGCACCCAATGGAAAAACTCATTCATAGATTTTCTCCTCAAAAACTACTCGCCAATTAGAACCAAACTAGGTGACAGTTGTCCTTAGCTTGCCCCTTTGGCAAATGCGTCTGGTAATTAACTCGGCATCACAATAGGGAAAACACATTCATCAAAGATCTCCCAAGAAGCTATATGGCCAATTTTAATTCAAAATTTAGGTACAGTGGTCTTAGATGGTCCCTTTAGAAAAATGGACTGGCTAATTTGCATTCCATTTAAAATGGTTACCAGATGGCAATAGTTTAACTTTTGACCATGTTCATTTCACTAAGATCTATAAATATACTTTAAAATGAAGCCCTTTAAAAATGATGTTATTGGCACTGTCTTTGGCTGTCATGGTCCAGGTGAGAGGTACAGGCTCTTGAGAGCCTTTTGTTTATGATTGCACATGAAAAGATGAAATGACATGCTAGAGTTTTTCCAATAAATTCCAAAAACCTTTGACAGTGGTGAATGATTTCTTCTAAGTGGATGAGAAAATGAAAAGTATAAAATGAGTATTTTATCTCATCAGGTAAGCTGCAGACTTGATATGTAGATGATTTAGTAAAAGAAACCCCCAATGGCTTCACTTGCATTTAAAAGGTTAAAGGACCTGCAAATTACAAGTCCACAAGTTAACAATTTAGCTTAAAAGATTTTGACCATTGGAGAATTGGTACAGAGCCATCCCAAAACTGCAGATGCACAATTACTAAGTGTTGTTGCTTTTGTTCCAATTCATCGTCCAACATGGCTGCGGGAAGGGAACTTAGTTCATCTTCTAGAGAACCAGTGAAATGATTTAAACCAAACTTGGTGTTCTAGAGAACCTCTGAATGCATTTTATTCAAACTGTGTGAATGATACTTATGAGGTCCTTACAGAGTGTTGTTACTTTGGTGCCGATCTGCCATTAAAGATGGCCGCCAGTGGGAAACTTAGTTTTAAATTGGACCTCACAGAAGGCACATTGAGACAAGTACTCTGCTAATTAAATAACCAAACTAATTTGCAGGGTATCCTAGATGGTCATATTCAAAACAGGTGTCTATCAGGTTTGCACCTTATCCAAGAATGCCACCTGTTAGGAACAAGGATGCATTACAGTTTCGTAAATGATGCTGATTGGGTTTTCCCTAGTAACTCTCATGATAGGTAGGGGATATATTGTTATTTATATACAATGGAGAAAAAATTGAAAAGAATGTCGTCAATGAAGGTCTTTTCTGCTAAATGGACCCAATTTGAAGCAATTTACAATTTTTAAAATTTATATATCTGTACACTGTCTGTATGGAGACATCTGTCAAAACATCCTGTATTTACCTGTGGAAAATTTCCAAGTTTGACTTCAAGGTATTGTAACTGTACCCTGAAAGTGCACTCACTCAAAAATTCAGATCAAGCCCTTCGACATGAATGAAAAAATGGAAATGTTGAATTCTTTCCAGTGAAATAGCTTGATTTTGACAAATTTTTGGGTGTTAATTGCTATTTTGTGTACAGATTTCAGGCTTCATGTGCAAGGAAATATGACATGAACTTTGTTCTATAGCAAAATTCATCATGTTAGCTTTTATATAGGAGTTTCCGCCGTGACATCACAAGCTTGAAAATTTACCTTTGGTTCTTTTTTATCTAAATTATGGAATGTTTACACTTTTACAGGATGTAAAAAATTTTATTTTTAATATATATAGAATTGGCGTATTTGGTAAACCATATAATTTTTCGTAACTTTCACATTTTTTGAAATTCACATGAAAAACTATTTGTCTATTTTTATTAAAAAGTAAATCGGTAGAAAAAAATATGAATATCTCAATGTTTAACATGCATTTTACAGATCCAAAATCGTGCATATAATAAAAAAGTTATCAAAGTTTAAAAATTATATCCCAATGCTTTATAGTGATAATTCTTCGGCTTTGCCAACCAAAAATGCTAATTTGAATATGTAAATTAGATTTTGTGACGTCACTAATTGGATTCGCGGAAACTCCTATAGATAACATGACACTCAAGCATTGTAAAGAGGGATTTTTGGATAGCCCTACTAGTGTGATGTTACAAATAAAATTGTGCTATGTACCCATTGGATATATATTAGAGCAAATTCAAATTTTGTCACCCCAGAAATTATTTGTCCTGTGAAACTGTGAAACAGCTGCTTGGATTTTGATGAAGTGTTACACATTTGTAGTATACCATTATAAGATGTGCATGAAGTTATATGGTTGCTGCTAGAGATAATTTGTCTTTGAATAAATGCTGGTTAAAGGTGGAGGAACCTTGTAAGCCTAGTTCTCTTAAATGGCCGATTGGATTTTGATGAAGTGTTACCCAGCTACCACCTGAAGATGTTCATGAAGTATCGGTAATATTGTTGCTGCCCGAAATTTTGTACATTTATACATGACATGAACCTCGTACAAATGCATGTCCATTTTCAGTTAGCTTTCATCATAAAACTCTACATTTATTTTTTGTCAATGCCAAAAAAGCACTATTGAATATTTTTGGAAATTTGATCCAATATACGATTTAGATGGTCTCGGAATTGAATGCAGTTTGTACATAAATTTATGCTAGAAAGTGCATTATATCAAACTGCATTCAGTTCCGAAACCATCTAAATCATATATTGGATCAAATTTCCAAAAATATTCAATCGGGGACGAATGTATAGTCCCTGATTCAATAGTGCATTTTTTTACCTTGACGAAAAATAAAAAGTAGAGTTGTATGATGAACGCTAAATGAAAATGGACATGCATTTTGTATGAGGTTCATGTCATGTACAAATATATGTGATATCATAAAGACGGTGCACATTGTATGAATAATAAAACTGATAGTGTATGTTGTATGAAAATAACCCTTTACCACCCTCCATGAAAGATGGCTCACTTCCAGACCCTCATCAAAGTTGGACTGACAGTAAACAGTATTTTTACTTGAGAAAATCGTAGTTCTTAAAATTTTGGTTTGTGTATCATTATTCTTTAATTGTAAATAATCGATAATGTTCAGCATTAATTTTAATGTCAATATCATATCGAATAAATAATAAACCGACGCACCATACAAATCGGATTTTTAAATGTCAAACGCTTGAGCGATCTTGATCAACCGTGATCAACAAACTTCACATGGGAATGGATAGGAATAGAGTGTAAAAAAGTTTGCTAACAGTTTGGAAAACTTCTAGAGATGTATTTAGTTGTATGGATAACAAAAATTGATAACGGATAAAAATGATACGATGTCTAATGTTAAAGTAGCGGTACGAGTTCGTCCTATAAATAAAAGGTAAAACTTTGTGAACTTTTGCAGCAATCCATCCTTAAAAATCAATTTTTCAACAGCAGCTGTCATCAGTAAAAAATTATAAAATATATTGCTTTCATTTACAGGGAATTAGAACGAAATGGAAAAATTATTGTGGATACAAATGGAGATACAGTTAGTGTTACAAATGTGAAGGTAAGATAAACTAAAGTGACCATTGAGAAATATGGTCACTATCATATATTCAAGTACTAGGCCTACATATGGGTACATTCTTCATGTGTCACATAAAATCTGATGACAATCAAGTGGGAGAGGGAACATTAAATACTACTGTCTTGTGGTGCAAATATACCTTTTTTCAGTTTTTATCTGTATTTGCCTTTTATCTTTTTTTTCTGTTGCCCTATAGACTGACACGAAAAAAGTCAAAATAGAAAATGAAAACGATATAAAAGTAATATTTGAACCAGAGAGGCAGGAGAATTATGTCAGGGTAGAGGGTTGATTGTATTTTTTCTAAAACATTATTCCTAATTAGAAACCACATTTGTTTTTTTTTATTTCCCAAATTGTTCCTGTGTTTCATCCTATAGTTCTGGAAATTTTTGCAGCTACTCTTAACCCCATTCAGGTGAAAATTATGTTTGATGTCAGAGACAGGCAGTATCTGGCTTCAAATCTGAAAAAGGATCATCTAAAATAAGCACCACAGTCATTGGGGTTCATATACAAAATGTACCTCTTTCCGTAAAGGCAGTGGCTGCGCGTCCACGTCGCGTGGATGCATAGCCCACAGGCTGCCCGTCCACGCTCCCGGTTCTTGTGTACAACCAGAGAATTTCCGACAAGGACCTTCCGGCAAACGTTGACTCTTCAATCTACCTGGAAGTCGAAAGTTTTCAACTGAAAAAATTTTTTTGATGGGTCAACTATAATTTTAGATAAAAAAATCAAACCTAATATCCCGAAAAGATTACTTGGATTATCCACATAATTACTTACTATATTGAAATTTATAAAAACTAATGCTAGTGCGCCAGGAATGCTAATGTCATATATAATCACATTAAATTATTTCATTTCAAAGTCAGAAATATAAATGAAATTTATCAACTTTCTTTTATCTTCTACCTGTGATTTCTACAGTTAAGGATTCTGGGATTGTTAGAACGATAGTACAGATTACACATTATCTCCCCTTTAATTTTGTGTTTCTTAAGGTTAGACTTTAAATATTTTTGAAGGACAATTTTTGTAAGAAATTGGTGTTACTGTATTGCAAAAATGATGTTACACTTTTTATGTTTCATACATATTGATTTACTTTTAGAATCCCAAACTTATTTGTAAAATTTATTTCTGAATTATACTTTTTAGAGGTAAAAATTCTAATGTTTATATTTTGTAGCTTCAGTTGTTATGTTGTCGACAAACCTTTATCAAAAGGTTAGACCATCAGAATGTGAAATTTCGATTTTTCTTGCAAGAGAAATGGGACTTTAATTGTCAATTTTAGGCAATTTTTTACATGTTGACAACCCTTTGGCCAATTCACTTCAAACTTTGTAGAGGGATTGGATGTGATGACCTCAAGATCTGTATTCTTTTTTGTGAAATTTTGATTTTTCTTGCAAGAGTTATGGGACTTTGTTGTCAATTTTAAGGCAATGTTTTACATGTCTTGCTCTAACTAATAAGTACTTTGATCAGCTCACTTTAAACTTTGCAGATTAATTTCTGAAAGAGGTATCAAGCTTAATTAAGCAGTTATAGGTGCTTCTGAATTGAGAACCCCTTACATTTGTACCTAAATCACTTAAAGTTTTGAAGGGTGACGACGGGCGTATCATGCGACTTGGCGCAGCTGTTTATTTATTTGTTTTTTTGATCTGCGCGTAGGTAATCATTTATTTAGGTAAATAACCACTTTTATTAGCTGTAACCACATTGAAATGTTTTAGAACTCGCTCTGTCTTTATCTTAGGATCATAATTTCGGATATTTTCACCCGCATATCCGGAAATGATTCCTTTTCTATACAAAAACCGGAAGCGTGTACACGCAGCCTGTGGGCTACGCGTACGTGTGGCATGGACGCGCAGCCACTGCCTTCCATAAACCTCTGTAGGGGTCTTTCCAGAAGTCTCGGCAATATTTTTCAACTTTCCCATTATATCAGCGGGAGAATACTTAAAAGAGACTCCTTAACAATCCCCCTTTTCCTAGTTCACAGGGATTTTTTTCAGCGTTTCCTGCTTCAAGCCCAACCCCTTTCTTGTTTTCACAGGCACTATTTTGTGACGATCCCGTTTCCTGTTCATTTTAAAAGGCCAATCCCACTTCCTGCTTACACCCCATCAAGACCTACTCTGTCATTGTCTGTGACAAGGCTGGTCATTTCTGTAAATATAAATATTGTATGTTGATGAAAGAGACATCAAATTACTAGTACATGTATCATGTACGTACAAATGAACATACATTTGTATTTATATTTATCTGACACACAAAATGTGAATTCTGTACTTGAAAATTGCCTTTTTTGCTGTAATATTAAAAACCAAACTTAACAAACATGATAAGGGAAAGTATAAACATGTAAGAAATAAGTCTTTCTTTTTTAAAGTTCATGCACATGTTTTTCCCTCATATGTTACTAAAATTGACATGATGAACGTACCATGATGAATTGTAATTGTTTTATTTTTTTAATACTTGAATTATTAATTGCAAATGATCATGATCATCCAATAAGTTGTATTGTTCAGAGTATTTTTTTTTTATCAAAATTTACCATATATCTCTATTTGTACATATTGATTATGGACATGATGGAACTGTCATTTGATGCCATCAACATTTCAAACTTGATTATTTTGACTACATTAAACACATATAAAGTGTTGATTGATTTTATTAAAGGTTGCTTTACCTCATCAAATAGGTATTAGAATGAAAAAATATTTTAAACAGAAAAATTTAAATGCTTTATAAATTAAATGAAGAAGTTAACGTGCCTCTTCAAAAAAGAATAAATAAAGAAAAACCTTGTGACACTCAAAACAAATTTACTTATGAAATTGAATTATTTTTTTTTTTTAGAAATTTTGTGATGAAATTTTACTTTTCTAAGTTTCTTTTGCTAAATTTATAATTAGAATGGAAGAAAAGAACAGTAGAAAGTATCATTATGTAATTATCTGTTTTATTTATTACAGCTTGTTATAACCTTAAATTGCAAAATTTAATGATATAAAGGTAGTTTTTGGCTGGACTCCATATTATAGTTTATCGCATATTAACTGCCGCCTACAAGACAATAGGTTTTTGTAATATCATAAATATTTTTATTATTACATACTTAAAAGAGTATAACCTGTTTTATACAATCATTCACTAAGTGACTAGTAATCCAATGATCCATAGTATTACCGTTTACACCTTGGAATTAGTTCAATACCTGCCCGTTACACCAAGGATCGGAACCCTTCTATTCTGTCTACTATGTTTTGAAAATATTTGTGTTTATTGTTACTTTATTGAATAACTTAAACAAAGAAACGATACAGTCCGTAAAACATCTATCAAATCAATGTGTACAGTTAAAGGATAAATAAATAAGAACATAGACATTCATCAGTTGTGAAACATTTAATATTGTTGCTACATTTAAATATTTAAGTATTACAATCATTTTTATGTAGTTTCATTGTTTTAGATTATTTCTATTGAAAAATTTAATTGAAATGTTATTTTTGGAGAGATACATTAAGGATTAAATTTTTTTGACTTATTGATAATCATTTAAATAATCCCCTGTTAGAAATGTATGCTGTTAGCATGGTTAGTGAGAGTAATTACCAAAGAATGTCATTTGGTTGTTAACAAATATTGAATTGAGTATACATACAAAAAACTATTAGATAAACAAGAGCTACCCACAAAACTGCATTGTGTATTTAATCCATTTGGAACTCATTTACACTTAAAGTAAAATGTACAAAAATATACATGTAGTATAGTGTTTTATGTAGAAAATGCATCTCTGATGATTATGATTCCAGCTACAGGTACACCAGATTATTCGGTATACGTTCCAAAGTATTGTACCAAATTCTGAAAGCATTACTTGTATATTAAAATTGCTGGTATCGATAACATATATTTATACAATTTCAATTATTACATTTCAACTACTTAAATTCTCAGGTCAAATTAGGCCCTTAATTCAGCAGGGATTACCTACACTTCTGTCAGGTTCACTTAATGAATTTTCCTGGGTTCCGCTAAAAAAAGTGGACCCTAGGAGGTCACATAAATTTACTTGGATTCCATTTTTGACAGTTTGCACTCCACTAAGATAAAACAATAAACCTAGTATAGATGATGCAATTGCTGAAAATGAACACTAATGTAAGAATTACCAAAATCACTGGACCATGTCATGAAGGACAAGGTTGCTTAACAAGTGTCAGACTGGCATGTGCCCACTAGCATGTGCCCACTATTATATAACAATAAACCTCATGAAGAGTATACATGTAGGTGTAACAGTTACTGAGAAAGCCCGAAAGGGAAATGAAAGTAAAAAAAATTACAAAGTCACTTGACCACGAAAGTAAGGTCAAGGTTACTTGACAAGTGTCAGACTGACATTTACCCATTATAATGTAACAATGAACCTAATAATGAGGGTCTGGGTGCTACAATTGCTGAGAAATGGACATGAATGTAAAAAATTGGTAAAACTTTGAACCATTAAATTGAGGTCAAGGTTGCATGACAGGTGTCAGACTGGCATATACATATACCCATCAAGATGTAGCACTACACTAAATATAGTATCTCTTTTCATTACTATGGCTTAAAAATTGACTTAAATGTAAAGCTAAGTCTCAAAATTAACAAACACACTGGACTGTGCAAATGAGGACAAAATGAATTTAAAAGTGTCAGACTGGTTTGTGCCCACTTAATTAAATACATCAATACACTACATATTATGGATATTTTCATTACAAATCCTGAGAATTGACTTGAATGTGAAACTTTGCTACAATTTTGATGGAGTCATTAAACCATGAAGACAAGGTCAAGGTCATCTAGAACATGGGATGCTTGAAAGCTCCAACCATAACCTACCAGTCGACAAAAGATGTTGTATATAAGTGATATACTTTAAAAGTTACTAAGTTTTAAGAAAGTTGACTTCAAGCCCCCAGAGTGTAATAGCATACCTATAATAATGAAGGGATATGCAGTAAATGCACATGAGACAAATTTTCTATAAATACATGGTAAAAACAAGCAATGGAACAACCCTTTTATTGTTAATCTTCATCTTGAAGTCATCATGAGGCCTTCAACAATGAGCTTTGCTCATACTTCATAGTTAGATCAATAAAGCCTAGCACCAGTTTGAGCAGAATTCATTGCTAGATACATCCATATGTTATTTCATGTCATGGATTCAGGATCATCAACAAACATAAAATTAAGTGGCCAGGTGCTCTTACATTGACTGTCATCTGTTGCCCCACAAAAAAAAACAGCAGAAGACAATCACAACATATCAACAACCACAGGACACTCATGAGTCAATAGTAAGAAAACTTGGCATAATTAATCATGAGAGGTGGGCACAATAAACAGGTGGTTAGAATAACATTTTGAAATTGCAAAGAATATAAAATGCCAAAATATGATCATGAAGGTACTAGTATGATAGTGTATGCATATGAGAAATTCTTTAACATAAAAAAATGTATAGAGAGCATACATCTCTCAAACTTGGAATCTTTTAATGGACTCAACACTGCAGGAGAGACAAACTCCAGTCTTAGATAATAAATGATAAAGGAATACAGCATGCCCACTGCTTTTTGCAGTTGGGGGTATATGTACCCTTTGAATTTAAATTTTGGGGTACAGAGTGTTTTTGAGGGTGCATAAGCATTTCAGTATCTTTACTTCGCTACTTAAAACGGCTTGCAAGGAACCTATTAAGTTACATGCAGACAACCATTTTTGTTTCACTTTTTGATATGAACAATACATTTTCCAGGTGTACTACAATAACCAATGGTCAATTTTGCAAATGTGTGTGCATGCATTTTTGATTAATGAAATTGTACGTGTGTGTCTTCTAATGTACGTGAATTACGTACTGCAGTACGTGAATGGGCATGCTGGAATATAAAGTAAATTTCTATGTCTTGCCTTTCAGCGACTTTCATCGCTGGTGAGACAATAATCCTGATGCAATCAAATGGTCAGAGTACTGATAACATATTGATAGATTATTTAATATTTTAAGGAGAAAAGGTTTACAATGACAAATTTTAAGTGACGAAAGTGGTTCAGAAAACTTTCGTCATTTTGAAAACTGTTTCGTAAAATACTAAAGTGACGAGCGCTAGAAAAATCACTGTAGATAAAAAACACAATTAGTTAATTAAAAAAAGTTCAAAGAGGGGGGAGGAAATTGTTTCTTAATAATGCTTGGATGAAGGTATCGTTTGGTTGCTGTTTGCATCCAATTACAATTATCACTTGTTGAGATTTAACTGTTCAGTTGATAGCAAAATTTATTACTACATATCAATTTGACAGAAGCACATAGATTACCATTCATGTAAATGTTTCTTCTTAACTTCTACTTGGGGGCATGAGTGTTTCACAAAACACATTTTGTTATAAAGGCTTCTCATACAAATGTAGCTGCTTCCTTTCACATCAGTGTTACGCACAATGACCTTTACCCGGTGTCGTGATGAAATAAGGCTAATTAGCCTCTCAGACCCTTCCTGATTGTCTAGTGTTTGTATTTTACTTGGCAGTGCCAAACAATGACTGTCATTTATATCTCTTAGTAGTATGAGTTTTGCTTCATTGCCTTCCAAATGTTTTCCTTGTAGCATATTTCAATGAATATTTTCCTCCAAATTATTAGTAATAAAGTCACAAAGAGGATATATTCTACAAAGAATCTGTTCTTTGAAATCCTTCTTAGCATATTTACAAAATCTTTGTAAAAATCAATGTAATCAAAAAAGATAACTTGGAAAAATGTGTAGAATTGAATGATTACATAATTAGTTATTGTACATTATTACAGGTTGACAGTCAGGCTGAATATGGTGACAGTAGAGAAAGGGTGAAAACTTTTACTTTCGATTATTGCTATGATTCCACTGGTGAACGGCAGTCTCCACAATATGCTCCTCAGCAGCAGGTATGACAAGGAAAGACCAAATTGTATTTATCCAGATACTACAGGGGCTAGTTTGAGTTTGGCTTATTTGATGCAATTTTCAAAAATGTACCCTCTGCTATGGTTTTAAGCAAAAACAATGTATGCAGAATAATACCAAACAAAAGAGTTCATGTGCACACAAGTACAAAAATATTCATCTATTATAACTTTAAATTGTAAGGGCTATAGTTATAAGTAAAGTGATTTTGTAACTTTGTTACTTGGTAGGCTAAAATTAAGTATTCTTATTTTTGGTTTTCTTAGATACAAATGTGCACAATAAAATGAACACTTTATTGCACAAGAATTTAAAACTTGAATATAATGTATCTATAATGATCCATATACTTATATTAGGTTGAAGTTTTAGATAGGGAATTTAGTATGAAAAGATTAAGATTAGGATAGAAATTTTGGCTCATTAAATTAATTTGTAATTGACACCTTTGCTAATACTGATCCTTTTCAATTAAACAAATGTGTGAGATTAATAAATGAATAGGTGTCTATTGCTTGTATTGTGATTGAAGGAAATGAACATGCAAACTATTTAAATTTACCATAATAAGGTTGCATGTCAAATATTATTTTTAATTCCCGTTACTTCTCTTATGAGGGGTTTCTTTTGGATAATTAGTAAAAATGCTTGTTTAGTCAAGCTTTCTCTATCACCCTGCTATTTTCTCATGATCAATAATCATTATGTTAGAGAGTGGCTCAATATTTATAACAGTATATAACATGAGTACCTATTATGTTTTATTATTTGGCAAAATAAGTGGTTTAGGTCAATGGAGCAGTAGTTTGTATGTGACACATGAAAAGGATTGATTTAACCTTATTTTACCTGAATATCTCAGGTCATTCTACCTGTAATTGACATATCTTTGTTTTATAAACATGACTCTTGAGTTAATGTAATATGGGAAATAAACATGCTGGGAAAATAACTACTTATGTACAAGTATCCTAAAGTTGTCAATATCACACTGTTAAATAAACACCCCCAAATTCTCCAATGATGGTGTTTTAAATTGTCATCACACATTCTGCTATTGTCAATTCTAAAACAATAGAGGGGTATACACCTGGGGTATACATGTACATCTTTTGTGTTTTATTTGATGCACTTTTATATCCAAATATCAAAATTTTATATATATCTTTTTGGTTTGTCACAGCTATGAGCTGTTTGGACTGTAAATTTAGCACTCTTTCTCTGTATTTCATTAATACTTCATAGATAGGGGTATCTTTTTAAAATACTACATGGGGGCTACTTTTTGGGAGGGATTCAGGTTACAAGGAAGACTAGTCAGCACAAATAATTAATTGCAGAAAAAAATTTACCCGAAAGGAAACTTTAGAGCTAAGTAAATATATAGAAAATACATGAACTTGCAATTGCTAACCGATTTTAACTTTAATCTCACAAGTTTTCTAATACTGCAAAAATTAGTCCTTTACAGTATTGGTTATATTAAATTTTGATATAAAAAAATAGGTTTTGGCAAAACAAGAAGGGGAAAAGGAAAACAAGTTATTAAGTTTTCTCACATTTGATGCTGTCATGCAGGAGCATTTCCCAATTTAGATATTTTTTTTTCTGAAATGCACAATCAAACTTTTTTGGTAAAATTTGAAAAAATATATAAGTTAAGTT
This sequence comes from Modiolus philippinarum, assembly GCA_002080025.1. Taxonomy (NCBI): domain Eukaryota; kingdom Metazoa; phylum Mollusca; class Bivalvia; order Mytilida; family Modiolidae; genus Modiolus; species Modiolus philippinarum. The sequence goes on along the minus strand of MJUU01002492.1, from coordinate 72,145 downwards.
TATAATTGCACAAATGACATAAATTTCTTATCAGGTCTCATTACATGGGGTAAATTGATTAAATCTAAATCTTTGTAAAATTATAAATGTAGTTATTCTTTTACCAGGTTCTTTTATATAGTCATATGATTTGGAAATTCTGAAGAAAACAAATCCAACATCAGAATGCCCATAGAAGCTGTACATGGTTACACGTTGGACCTGACTTTTGATTTATTCATATAAAATTTGTATATCTAAGTGGTTAAATTAGATACTTAACCAGAAACAATTAGCTTAAATTGTTTATCATAACTGTTGTGACAGGTTATTAGCTTTATCTGCATCTATATATCTTTGTAGTACAAATATAGCCCTCTAAAGGAATTAAATCATATATTATTAACAAGAATTGGTCACAACATTTGTAAATAAGTCCCACCTATAGGCAGTATTTTGGTGACTTAGATATATCCCTGATACATGACTGTCAGTCAGAATAAAATAACAGGTTTTAATTTCATAGTAAATTCAACACTAATATTGGATAAACTTAAACACTATTGTAATGGCATTCATCCCTTATTAAAAAAATATCAATATTTTTCATTAAAGTTCTGTTGGACAGAATAAGGACATTAGAGTCACACACACATGGTATTACAGGTGAAACTTGTATTGTTACCAAATATTTTATAATTTTCTGTTATTTTATGCATAAGTTTTTTGTTTAAACTTTAAAGCAAAATTATTACGGCAATTTTGATTCTATGCCTATGTCATTTCATACTTTCTTTTTGTAGTTGTTTGATTTCTGCAGACTCAATATTTCTAACCCTGTAGGGTAATAAAAAAGTTCATTTCAACCCAGTGTTTCAAACTTTCGATAAATCTTTTACAAATCAATACACAAACTGATATCAAAGAAATACACAGAGATTCCTTTATGACAAATTGGGATCATATTCTTTTACTGATCATGCATTTGTGAATACACAAAGTTTAAAATGAAAGAGCTTTGTTAGACAGAAAGGCTTAAATAACATAGACACTTTATCTGATATTAAACAACTAGAACAATACTTTCTATTGTATATCCCCTCTACAGTTACATTTCGTCCAAAATCTCTACTCTTTTTGTATGCAAAAAATAATGGTAGATTTTATTTTGCATTCATATTCACAATGAACAATATGGGCCCAAAATCACAAAAAGGATCTGTTTTTCATTATCCATGCATTTTATATGGTAAAAAATGCATATTAAATAATGATAGCCTTGAATTTTTGTTAGAAAGTGTACATGTTTGCCAATAACCTGTAGAGGCATGTGGAAAATAATATAATATTGAAAATACAAGTCAATGTACAAACATTCAGAAATTGTACTGAAAATCTGATAAAAAATGGATTTTTTCTCTGCAAATAAATTTCAGAAAATATTTACAAAAGCATTTACTTTTTTTAGCTCATATATTTTTAGCTCACCTGGCTATGCCAGGGTGAGCTTTTGCCATCACTTGGCGTCCGTCGTAAACTTTTTTTCAAAAATCTTCTCCTCTGAAACCACTGGGCCAATTTAATCCAAACTTAGTCTGGGTCATCACCAGGGTATGTAGTTTAAAAAATATGTTCGGTTAGTTTGAGGACCAAACAACATGGCTGCTGTTACTAAAAATAGAACAAAGGGGTAAATTGCTGTTTTTGGCAAATAACTCAAAAACCGTTGCAGATATCAAAAATCTGACATGATGTAAAATTGTTCAGAATGAGGAGATCTATCTGCCCTGCAATTTTGAAGAAAATCGTAAAACCTGTCTTAGAGTTACAGCCCTTTTTCTGTAAAATTTTCAAAATTTATGCATTTTTTATTTTTTATTTCAAAAACTGTAATAGATAGAGGTGAAGTGTAAATTGCAAAAATGTTCAGCATATCAAGGTCTAAAATCCAATTGCCTGTGTTGTAGTTATTGGCTCTTTTTTCACCAAAAAAAAATTTTTTCAATGCCATATGGTTATGAGTTATTTCCCTTTAAATTCTGTGTTCAAATCTTCTTTGGTTCACTTTTCTCATTTAAGTTTAAGAGAAATTCCCTGTTATTACTTTATTAAAAATAATTATTTGTTACATAATCAAGAGCAAAAAAGTGTTTTTGTAGAAACTTTTACATTTTTTTGCAAAAATACTTTCATAAACTATACTTATTTCACAAATTAATAATAAATGTATATAGTTGTATATTGTATCATGAGCTTTTATGCCTGCTTAACTTTGTAACTGATCTGCATGGCTATGCCATGGCGATCTTCTTGCCATCACTGTGTCAGTGGTCCTTTTGTCGTAAACTTTTCATTCAAACATTTCTTTTCTTCTCTGAAACTGCTTGGGCCAATTGGAACCAAACTTGGGCACAATGGTCCTTAGGTGGCCCCTTTTAAAAAAATGTCTCGCAAGTCCGTATCATATCCAAGATGGCCGCCAGCAGGGAACGTGGTTTAACATTGGACCCTATGGGAAAGCATTCAAAGGTCTTCTCTGAAACCACTGCGCCAAGTGGAACCAACCTTGGTCACAATAGTCCTTCGGTGGTCCCCTTTAAAAATTTTGTCCGCAAGTCTGCACGTCATCCAAGATGGCCGCCAGCGGGGAACTTTGTCCAGAATTGGACAATATTGCAAAAATCTTCTCCTCTGAAATTACTGGGCCAATTGGAACCAAACTTAGTCACAATGGTCCTTAGGCCACATCAAATTAATTAATAGATTCTCATCCCCACCCGCCCCATTTTTTCTAAGCTCAATTTTTTTTTATTTTCAATTATTCAGAAATTTTCTTTAAATTCCTATCAATTATAGTGAAAATCAGTATAAATTAAAAAATAAAACCCTCCCACCCGCCCCAGATTTTTTGTTACAGTTGGATGAGAATCTACAAATTAACTTGATAGGGCCTTACGTGGCCCCTTTTAAAAAATGTGTTCAGCAAGTCCACATCATATCCTAGATGGCCGCCAGGAGGGAACATGTTTTTAACATTGGACCCTATAGGGAAACATATTCAAAGATCTTCTCCTCTGAAAGTACTTGGCAAATTGGAATCATACTTAGTCACAATGGTCCTTACTTGGTCCCCTTCATAAAATGTGTCTGGCATGTCCGCATAGCATCCAAGATGGCAGTCAGCAGGGAACATTGTTTAACCTTGGACCCCATGGGAAATCATTTAAAGATCTCCTCTGAAAATACTATGCCAATTGGAACCAAAGTGAGGCACAATGATCCTAACATGGTCTTCTTCAAGAAAAGTGACAGTTGGTCTACGCTCCATCAAAAATAACTGCCTGTGGGGAACAGTTTAATTTGGGATCATATAACATCAGCAAACTTCAAAATGAGACCCTTAAACAGTCAATAAACAAATTTGAAAATGAGAACCTTAAACCTTGTGATAATTTTGACTTATTGTGTCAGCCATGACCCAGGTGAGCGATACAGGCTCTTGAGAGCCTCTTGTTGTATAAGTGATGCAAAATCATTTTACATAAGCAGTTGAATATTTCTAAAATTTGCTTGAATGTGATATTATGTTGAAGCCTTTGACCAGACATTGAATTTCGTGTTACACAAAAACGGTGTTCTTACATTATTACACAATCAATTATAATTGTATGTTAATTAGACCTTGATCTAGCATATTTCATTCATTTGCGGTATTATGTATTGTTTCTTCTTATTTTGCACTCTTTCGTAGAAGAAATTTGCATCATCCACTGTGGTAAGTTTCATCATTGTACAAAATCAAAGGACTAATTTAACACACCTAATTATGGAACACACTGATAAACTGTGTGTTCTGAACATGTTTTGAGCACAAAAATCACTGGTAATTGGAATTCCAAAAAGAACAAAGTGTGCTCACATAGTTTGCCACATGCACACATGTAAGTGAAATTTTCGCAGTATTAAAAATGTATATTGTTGAGCTAATTAATTAATTTATCAAATTTCTTATTTAATTTGACACTATTTATTATCATGCTAAAGACAGAATATACATGCCACATGTTTTTGGAAGAAAAATTGCTTTATTTTTGTTCCCTGCAAACAGAGTACATGTATAGGGGGTACTTAGGCATCACATTGTCTGTCTGTCAGTCTATCTGTTCATACTTCTTTGAAGTGTAACTCCACTATAACCACTGGACTTACGTTTCTTGTATGAGCAACTTTGCATAAAGTTTGCATTAAAAGTCTATATTTAAGATACATAGCAGGTAGAAAAATATGATTTGTTATCAGATGCACCATGAATAGTTGTGAGCTTCCTGATGAGAATTAAGTCACATTGACCTATATTTCATGCATGAGTGACTGTGGTTAAAGTTTTCATTAAAATCTGGATCTGAGATACTATAGAAGGTAGAGAGATGATGTTTTGTTTGCAGATGTATCTTGGATATATTATTTTGAGGTTTTTGATTAGAATAAGGTCACATTGACCTGTATGTCATGCATGAGTGACTGAGGTTAAAGTTTGTGTACAAGTCCAGATCTGAGTTATTATAGCAGGCAGATGAATAACAATTCATGTACATTGGATAGTCAAAAGGGTCCTGATAAAAATTAAGTAACCTTGACCTGCACTTAATGGATGAGTGACTAATGTTAAGGTTTGTGTTTGTATGGTTGTTGGATGGATCTTCAAGGTTAGTTTCAGTTGTGAATTGTTCTGTAGTGTGCAGCTAACTTAAACACAAAGCAAACTAGTGGGGGATTAGGTGTCATATCTGTCTGCTCTGTACTCTTCTCATTATAGGCTTGTGAGGAGGGGACAGGTGTGTTGTTTTCTCCATCTGTCAATTCATCTGTTCATGGCATGTTAGTGTTTCATGGACACAAACTTTGACAGATGCTTTGTTTTGGGTCGTTTTAACCTGGAGATGGGATGTTGTCTCCTTGACATTTACCCCATTTCCTTTCTTTTTCATATTTACACAGGGGAGTCTTAGTTATATTGTCTAGGCAGTGTAAACAAATGGTAAATTGGGATTATTATATTGTATCCCTAAATGCAAAATTAAGATACGGTACATACAACCAGGTTGTAAAATTTGGTAGAAAAAAAACAGCATTATTTTTTCTCTAAGCTAAAATTCTGTGGTATATATTTTTAATGTTTATTATAATCTGGGTGAGTGATGTGTTTGTTTTCTTTATCTGTCCGTTGGAGGTAAGAAAAACAAGTATAATACCTTAAAATATTCATTACATATCCGTGAAATCAAATGATATTTATCAAGCTTCTCAAAATAATCTGTTCTGCATCAAAAATTATGATAGATAGTGGAATTTTTCTATTGAAATTTTAGATCAGTTTTCATGTTATTCTTTTCAAACAGAAGGTTTACCGAGCTCTGAAAGTCGATGATTGTAGGGTTAAGAAATGGTCTTTGTGAAAAATACCTGTGTCGAAATATTGGTTCTTGTAAAATAAACAATCTATATGTAAACATTAAAAGGTTATTGGAATATTGCTACCTATATAACTCATTGGTTTATTAAGTGTTTGGACAAAATAGATTTATATATGGCAGGTCAAACAAATCTACCAAATATTGGGAAAAAATCTGCCAAGTAATGGTTGTTATTAGGTTATGTCCTGGTTATATTTTATATGAGGGGCGGAACATTTTGCCTAAAAATGATTTTCTCACTTTGATCTTGAATTATTTCATAAAATTGATCTTTGAATTCATTGAATCAATAGCATTCATCAATACCTTGAATAAAATTTGATATCTTGAAAAAAAAACACTTGTGTTTGAGCTTCTTAAGTTGATATTATTTAGATTCTTATTTTGGTATACAAAGTAATTTAAATTGTATTCAAGCTTCATGTACAGGCAAAACTTCTAATAGCCTGCAGAAGATATGATAATAATTTTGAAATTTTTATGCCAGTGCCAAAGGCTGTGATCGATGATAAAGTTTACTCTTAGTCTATTTACCATTGTATACATTTTGTCTATTTGGTTCTAGTTCCTTAATTTGATGTATTATTTGACACACAAATAAACGCTTTATCACAGGAGAATTTTAGTGCTTCTTTGCCCAATATTGTGGCCCCAGATGTAAACAAAAAAAGTTGAATTTTTTAAATTCTGATTTGAGTGTCCTGCAGCACCCTGTCATATACTTATGTAACGGAAGAACTGAAAAGTCATTGTCACAATGGTAAATTCTATCGAAATTTGAAGAAATTGTTTGATTTCTGAATGATAAATTGACTGACCTAACTCAGATTAAAACCAAACTTGGTCATATTACTAATGATTTGTTGTCTAACTTTCAACAGTCAAATATAATGATTTATATATATCAATAAAAGGCTTTAACACATATACACAATGCTATGGGTTTAGTTGATATTTAACATTTTAGATACATTTTATTTCGTAGTTTCTGCCCGTTATAATGTTAAGGGTCTTTTAGGCTTGCCATGCATGTCACACTCAGAATTCATGATAAATTGCAATTTGAAAACATTTCTTGCCAAAACAGGAAGTTAAGGATTATAACATTAAAATTTTTGTTAGGAATGTCATATATTTTTTTGCAAAATTGAATTTCTCAGTACAATTTATGTATGCCAAAGTTCCAAAATTAAACAAGACTTACATACTGTATGTATTTTGACCTAATGTACAGTAGACTGGCACATCACTCTCACAGATGCATTCTTTGATTTTTTTCATCGTCTAAGCATTGCATATTAAAATATTTATTTTTTGTAATCACAAGACATCAGAAGACAAATCCATTGTCAGGATCATCACCAGAGTTATTTTATAACAGTTTATTTAGAAGATTACTACCTTTTCCAATCATAATAACAGTTTTTATATCTGTACAGGTATTTCAAGACCTTGGAACAGAGATACTACAAGCATCGTTCGAGGGGTATAATGCCTGTGTTTTGGCATATGGACAGACTAGTACAGGGAAGACTTATACCATGACTGGTATACAGGTAATTGTAGGATAACGTCCTAATAGAAATTGAATCTTTGGTATTGTAATGTGAAAATTGATTCAAGAGCTATGGAGTTTTATATATGAAATTTGACTATCCTAGGGAAGCTCAAAATTTAATGGCCCTGAAATCAGTTTGTTTTTATGCCAAAAAATGACCAATGGGTCAATGTTCAACAGAATCAAAATTTTTCTCACACCATTAAGAGTTGAATGTGAAGTAAAAATCACTGCTTTTTTATCAGAAAATAAAAGGCCAACTTAAATAAAAAGTGCATCCAATTCCTCTGTCTCTATTTCATTTTTTTTCTTCTTTTTGATATAAAAAATTGAAATAAAATGCTTCAATATCACACCCTTTATTGTAATAAGCTCAAGCTTTACTAAGATGTTATGCTCCATTATTGTTAAGAAACACATGGATTAGAATGACGGGTAAGTAAATAGTGTGTTTCTAGTGCTGATCAGTATATACTTATGTATCCACGTCATCCTAATAACTTGGTACAATAGGATAACCCTAACTCTGAACATTACATCTGAGTTTAAGCTTCTTGCAATGAAGGATTTGAATATTGGACTAAGAACAAATGCAATGTTTTGCACCTCTGCATAAAGTGAATACTGTCAGCAGACTATCAGAAGGACTATTTTGCTTTGACATGTACATAGACACTGGAGATAATTTCTGCATTACCCTCTTATAACTTTGAATTCACTAGCACATAGAAAAATAAGATAGTTAGAAAGACTTTGATATTATTGAGTAAAACATGTTTAATTTAGTGCAGTATATGCAGTAAGCATAATTACTATATTTGTCCAGAAAAATTGTAGCATTGTAATGGAGATAGACATTACAGTAGTCCCTCTCTTGAGAGGCCACCCCTACTGCAATGAAAAACTGGCCTTTCAAATGAGGTGGCCTTCCATGAGAGGACTCTCTTCTGATCATTCCCAATATGATAATTTTAGAACTTACAAGCTCTCTTTTCCTCTCTGTTTGAGAGTAAGTACACTTATTATGTTTCCTTTCTGTATGTGAGTATGAACACATGTAATGATAAACATCATGATTTCACATTGCTAGTTTCTAAATTTAATATATAGAAATCTTACAATTTTGTAGGATTAGGTAAAGATTTTGAAGAAAAATTGCAAAAAATCAAATTTTGTATCTTTGACATTCTGTTTGTTCTTTAAATCGTGTTCAAAGAAATGTTTTCAATAAATTTACAACAGGTATAGTCATTATAGCTTCAAAGAAAAAATTAAATTCTTGATTATTTGAACACAGATTTTAAAGGGAAATAACCCATAACGGTAAAACGGTATTAAAAAAAAACAATAAACAAAAAGTGACAAAAACAAACATGAATTTTCTTGATCTGATGATGTTTTCTCAATTATCAAAACATATTTATGGAATGGAGTAAAATATTAACAGCTTAAGGTAGATAGACACTAATATTCATATCCATGAGATTTTGTTGTAAGTCGGCACAATTGAAGAACCAACCCTACTAACCCAAAATATGTAATAAAATGTATGGGTCACCATGCTTCCTTTTTCTAGAATTGAGATCAAAGTTTGATCACTTTTAGCCATTTTTTCACCTAAATTTACATAGAATGCACGGGGAAAATATAGATTGGCAATTTTTAGCTCAGTAGAAAAGGACTTTTTATCCATGAGAATTTGATGTATTTTTGTGAACAGATAGTTTAATATGTAATTTATTGGATACAATAGAAAAATGTATATGTCACCATGCTTTTAACGGATATATTTCACAAAGTTTCCGGATTAAACATTATTTACGGGAAAGGGGAGTTAATTCGCGGCAAAGTAAACTAAATATGACGTTTTACATCTGTCATTCAATTATGACGTCACAAAGGAATAGCCATCATATTACTGTTCTGGTCCGAAAATCAAACCTACCCCGTATCCGACTCTTTATTTTTCTAATGCGCGATTAAATTGCGCAGCGCAATAGTGTCTATCTACCTTAATTGGGCCATTTAGCAGTAAAGGTAACCTATGTAATTTATGAATGGGTTAATTGACATGTAAAAATCGCCGATGTTTATTTAACAAATCCGTTAATTTGTCAAAAAGAAATGATAAAGCTAATCAACTTTGGGGCCCAGAAAAGGACAGAAAGACAGCTGCAAGATATAATTGTTGACATTTTTCACAANAAGATAGTTAGAAAGACTTGGATATTATTGAGTAAAACATGTTTAATTTAGTGCAGTATATGCAGTAAGCATAATTACTATATTTGTCCAGAAAAATTGTAGCATTGTAATGGAGATAGACATTAGTAAAAAATCAAACATTTTTTAACAGTAATTAAGTAGTCAAAAAACCAAATATATTTGTAAAAAGTAGTCGGGTAGTAAAAACACTCTGTTAACAGTAATCAAGTGATCAAAAACAAACATTGTGTGAACAGTAATAGAGTAGTAAAAACACATTTTGTTAACAATAATCAAGTAGTCAAAAACTCACAAACATTTTGTTAACAGTAATCAAGTAGTCAAAAATAACATTGTGTAAACAGTAATTAAGTAGTAATAAAACAAACATTTTGTTTACAGTAATCAAGTAGTAATAGAACAAACATTTTGTTAACAATAATAAAGTAGTCAAAAGCAAGTATTGTATAACAATAATCAAGTAGTCAAAACCAGTATTTTGTTAACAGTAATCAAGCAATCAAAAGCAAACATTATGTAAACAGAAATCTAGTAGTAAAAAACATTTTGTTAACAGCAGTCAAGAAGCAAAGAAATAAAGGTCACGATAATACTTGTCCTAAAGTTTAATGTTTGAAAAATATTTTATTCCTGTAATTTACCATTATTTGTTATGATTGATTTTAGGAGGATCCAGGACTGATTCCAAGAATATGTGAAGTAAGTACATGTCACCTTTGTATAACATACAACAGTTATTATATTGTGGTTGCCGTGTCCAACATTTTTGGTCAAGTTTAGAAATAGATTGTTGTCTAAGGCAAAATAAAAAAATACATTAGCTTCTCAGGCCCCTGCCTCATCTCTTTTCTGGGTACTAAATTTACTTTTTTATTCAAGTTTCAAATAAAAAAAAATGAAAATCACCTGCCTCACCACTCTTTGGGCATTTTAGCAATGTAAAAAGATGCCTCATCATGATTTTGAACAAATAAAAATAAAAATTTTCTACCTCCCTGCCTCATCATTTTTTCAGAAAAATGGCCTGAGAATCTAATAATTATTTTTGTATGGCCTAATCAACTTGATTGTTGTCTAATCAACTTTCTATATAAGCCTTATACACATGATATGTATCATAATTGCTGTTAGAGGATATATAGCTTGTATATTGTTTAGTGTCACTTTTATGAAACATTTAAAGACATTTTTAGGCAAAAAGAGGCTTAAAACTCAGTAAAAATATTAATCATCTTGAGTTAAGAAGAGTTTGAATCTGGGTTTCCTAAATAAGGCAGTGAAAGGAAGTTAACCTTGGTATTCATCTGTTTTATCATGTATTGGTTGGTTTTGCAGTAAGTTGAAAGTGTTCATGGCAGACATAAGGCAGTTTTATTATGGTTTGCTTGGCATGGAAGTAAAAGTAGAAATTCAATTGTTTCATCACAGTATGCTTGATATGGCCATAGGTAGAAAGTATAAGGATTTATATTTCTCTATTTCCATCATGATTTTGTACGATAGTAGTTTGAAAGTCATTAAATAGTTTTACCTTTGTGTGTTGGGTGGGGCTTCTAATTAAGAGTATATACACTATTGTATAAAAATGATGTCAATCAGTGGCAATGTTGAAGAGGGAGTTTCATCATTTACAAGTGAAAAGCAAATATACTTTAAAGATGAGCTATATATGGACCTAGCCAATCTGTTAGGAGCAATTTTTTGCCAATTGATATGTTTATTTTCATGTCATATGAAGATGAAATTATTGATAAAGCCCATCTGAACAGCTTATGAAACGAATTCTACATTTTAGGTTAAATCATTTGATCATTTTAGACATCTAACTTGACTTACTTTAATTGTCAAATTAGGTAATAAATCAGGGGCATATTCAGGTTTTGAAGTTGTGTGTTGGGGTGTGCAATTGAAAAAAAAATTGCTTGCAAATATTGGCCTAAATCCTGATTTTAATCGAAATATATTTTTTTCCTGGTTTCTAGGGGTATGCATGCCCCTCATGCCACCCCCTTAATCAGCACCTGTGAATAATCGCCCCATAAGTATTAATATTTTTGCATTTCTTGCTGTTACAAAAAAGTCGAAGAATTGTGTTGAGGATTTTCTAGATACCTATTTTTTTTTATTTATGCATTTGTTTACCAGAAAGAAGAAAAGCAAAAAAAGATATTGAAGAATTTTACTTTCCAAAGGTTTATAAAAGTACAAAGCAAACATGGCAAACAGATATTTCATGCATGAAAGTTAAAAGTATTCCAAATCTGAATCGGGAAGTTTTAACATAACGATCAGATGCCAGAGTTCAGGTTTCAAGTTGAAAAAAGTTAAAATAAAAGATACAATGAAATTATTGAAATATTCGGTAATTTCTTTTATGTAAGCTGTAAACAGGGGAGCAGTTCCAAGAGATAAAATAATATTCATTGAATGAACCATATTTGTCATTTTTATGTCCCATGAAGTTTTTTCCATTGGCTTCATACAAACAAATTGATGGTTCGTGACGATAGTTATTCACCGAGTTTTAACTTTATGAAGTTTTAAGATGATCATTTGCTACTAAATTATTTCATTGCAAAGTGATTTTCATAGAGATGTAAAATTCAGGCCAAGTATTGTATGAATTTTAGGTTATATATACATAGATGGGATTAAATTCTAAAATTAGAAGACAGAATATTTCAATTGATGATTTGATCACATTAGTATGTGACTGCATATTTGCTGGTACCTGTGGTGACGTTAAAATAACGGTAGTTTTACCAACACCTACATATACAAGGCAAGATAAAATACACAAAGTTCAATATTATCAAATTATTTGGCAGTCTTAATACTGTTTATAAACTTTAAAATATATTTAATTAGGTTGTTGAAAAGTTTTTCGATCAAAAGGTATTGCGTTAGTTAATAATCAGCCTTAAAAACGCCTATCAGTTTCAAATATCCATGGTATTGTTGTCAAATCAGTAATCGTAGATTACGTTTAAACATATGTCATTTGATCAATCTAAAATTGGCATTTAATGTTTACTTATGTTATTTCTGCACGATTGCCTTATCATAATATCCCAGCATAGAAATTGTTTTTCTTTGCTTGTTTTTCCTTTATCACCTTAAGGCTTTGTGTTTGATACTTTTAAAGTGAAAAACTTGTCAACGAGAGCAAACACTAAGTGCAGTTCCATGTTTATCAACTTTGTTCGAAGTGCAAAATTATGGAAATTTATACCTTTTTAAATCCGATTCCTTGTTGAATAAATAATTTATCAAACTTGAATTTAAATTTTATGACAAAATTTTTCTGTTATTATATTATAGTTAGGAATCTACTTCCTGTTATGCTTATTTAATTATTATATTCTGTTTGCTATGAAATTACTAGGTAGTTCAATCAATTCTGAAAAATTTAGGATAAATCCTCAAAAAATGAAATGTGACTTTTAGCAATAGATGTTCTAATGCACTATATCTTTAAATGATTTTGCACAGTAAAACCTGTCTATATCAAACCCTTTTGGGAAAAAAAGCTTTGTTTAGATCAGACAGGTGTTTGGTTTATATATATATCAGCTTTTAACTAAATTTCGGGTTAGTGACCATAATTTAGAAATAGAAATTGGAAGATATCAAAATATACCAAGAGATAACAGAATTTGTAAACACTGTAGTTCAAATGAAATTGATGATGAAATACATTTTGTGCTAAATTGCACCAAGAATGCATCTGCTAGAAATTACTTATATTCATCAATAAATATTATTTATCCAGATTTTATTCAAGATCAGCCACTCAATAAACTAAAACAATTTTAAATCCAAATTTTCAAATTTTGTCAGCAGGAGAAAACTTTTTAAAGCAAAGTACAGACTTGCAAAAGTTAAGTCCACGTTGGCCAAAGTTGCTCAGTATATATCCGTATTTACATGTCATTTGTTGTTGTATAAACATATGTTTGTATGTCTTTAATGTTTTGTCATTGTATTTGCTTGACCCCTATGGGCGTAAATTTGCAAATATATATACTAGTTTATACAGGTTATTGATGAAAAGCGATCTCACAGATGTTAGGTTCGGTTTAGTTAATGTCTTGAGCAATGACCTCTCTGTAAGTTTGCTCTTATCCAGTAAAACTGATTATCAAGATAATATAATAACATTTCTGAAGTGACACAACATGAAAGCTTCATCTAAGTGAACATTTGTAATACAAACTAGAAATGTACTTCAGATACAGGTAGTTCCTGTTCTGTAAGTGTCACCGTTTTGTGTGAGAAAATAACAGATCTTGACACCTGTTACCATGGTCACCATGGAGTGACTGTAGATATTGCAAGTCCTATTATTATGATGAACATGTGTGTATCAACATTCTGATAGTTTTTTTCATTCCTGTTTCAGGGTTTATTTAGCCACGTTGATGACTTTGAAGCTAATGACATCACCTTTCGAATTCATATCAGGTAATTTTCTTCCAAACCTGTTTTCAACTGATCTAAAATTGTATTACCTGCAAGTCTTTCACCAATTAGTCAGAAGAGAAAAACTAAAGAATATTCCTAATAGAAAAAAATCTAATGACAAAATAGCTGACGCTGGAAGGACAAAAAGGAAACATAAATACAGATAAAAAAATCAAATGATGAAACAGAAAGGAACTAGTGAATAATACCTTCAAACTTAACTCCCACACCTAAAATACAAACATAAAAAAAAATTCAGGAATCATTTAGGAAAATTTTAAGACCTATATGCTAGAGAGACTTGGCTATTACAAACCAGAAAAGAAAAGTTTACCTTTTGTTATATAATTTTTCAAATGGCTTAGATTTAGAAAGTCTGTAATTTTAGGTACTATCTTTGGCCAGTGGTTCCTACTTAGTACTCTTATCTTCTTTTCCATTTATACTGAATGACTATAAATATATCTGGATATGTCCTAATTCAACAAATAAACTAATCAGACTATAGTCCATATCATTTTTATAAAGATAGATTGAATACATCAGATACTCAAACTTTCAGAATTTTGTAATATAGCAGAAGTTTTAGGACTTGTGTTAGAGCAATTTTTTTTACTTTTGTAGTAAATGAATTAGTACTATGATTTTGTTATTTTTATATTACAGTTATTTAGAAATTTATAATGAAAGAGTTAGAGATTTGTTGAGACCAGCATTATCACATCAAGGTGAAAAATACACCCTAAAAGTGAGAGAGCATCCCAAGGAAGGTCCATATGTACAAGGTATGAGTACAAATGTATAAGTAATCACATAAAAGTGAGAGAACATCCCAAGGAAGGTCCATATGTAAAAGGTACAAGTATATATAATCACATAAAAGTGAGAGAACATCCCTAGGAAGGTCCATATGTACAAGGTATGAGTACCATATATGTAATCACATAAAAGTCTGAGAGAACACCCCAAGGAAGGTCCATATGTACGAGATATGAGTACCGTATATGTAATCACACAAAAGTCTGAGAGAACATCCCAAGGAAGGTCCATATGTACAAGGTATGGGTATATGTAATCACAAAAAAGTGAGAGAGCATCCCAAGGAAGGTCCGTATGTACAAGGTACAAGTATACATAATCACATAAAAGTGAGAGAACATCCCAAGGAAGGTCTGTATGTACAAGGTATGAGTATATGTAATCACATAAAAGTGAGAGAACATCCAAAGGATAGTATTCGTGTGCATAGTATGAGTATAGTTTTAAATCATAGTAATACTTGTCATTAATCTCCCAGCATTATCATGAATAATAGGTACGGTATGCTGATGGACAAAGTCTGGAATATAAAAAAGTTCCTGCTCAAAACGTTATATTTGGTGTGATGGGGAGAGAAATGATCCATTGCTTGTAGATTATGATGGAATGGGGAACAAATACAACAATGATCAATGTGAATAGAATCCCTTAAAACATTTTTTGCCATGCTTTTGTAATGACTGTATAGACTTCTAAATTGAAATGGGTGTGTATATAACACTTATCTTGTTTCTGTACTCAAGTGTTTCCACTTACACCATTATGTAATATTTACTCATGGCAGAATATTTTTATTGGACAAAAATCTTACCATGCAGTTGTTTCTCAACTATGAAGTTCGTTAGTTTGAAGTTAAAACTATAGATTAAAGTTCTGATCCTTTGGTTTTTGACTTGCCCTCAACAAAGTCACAAGATTGAGACTAATACACAAAATGAGGGTCAATTTTCATGTAAAATTTAATATTACTACATGTAAGTGTCTGGACACTTAACTACTATATATTAGATGTATTAAAAGTTTTATTTCTATTTTTTTTTTTGCAAGTCTTTTTCTCCAACCATGAATCAGTAGTTCTTTATAACTTGTTAAACTTCTCTGAAACTTTCCACAGCAAATTAATAAACAATGGTTCAATTGTTTTTTAATCTGTAAAAGTAATATCTGATAACTTGAAGCATCATTTTCCAGTTTTCTGCATACTTAGGAGCAATTTTAAAGGACTACTAACCAAGTCAATGATATGCTATGCAGAGGTCGATCTATGGAAGTGCATTGAAGTGTGTCGTGACCTCTTTTCCTTTATTGAGTAGGCATGTTAAGGTCTTATATCATATTGTAGGTTTCCATTGAACTATATATTGGAGATTGATGAATTGATCTTAAAGCTAATATGCCAGTCTGCAAATATGGCATTTAACTTTCACCATATAAGTGTGTTTCAGTTGTCGTGTTTTTATGATTTAGTAACATGGATTTCTGTGCGAGTTTGATGATCAATTGTTCAATGATTGTATAGTTTGATATCGGTCAGTTATTGCACTTCATCTTATGTACTTGCACTACAAGAATCCATTCTGAGAGAACAAGTTTTAAAAAAGATTTTAAGATATTATAGAAAAGAGCCTTTTATACTGTTCAAACTAGACAATTTTCCCACTTAGCTGTATTACATTTAGATGAAAAACAAATAGTATTTAGACTATGTAATGAAAATTTCATGGGTTGATGTATTTTCTTGAATGTACTGCTTGTCGTAAAAAGTGGATTTTTTTGCAGATTTGTCTTCCCATGTTGTCAAAGATAATGAACAAATACAGACACTGCTTGACAAAGGCAACGAGAGCAGGTTAGTATAATAGTTCTCAATTTACATATACTGATGAAAAATCATTTTGAATTATACAGAGGAAATGAGTAAAATTGAACTTGTTGAAAACTTACAATTCAGGTTTTCAAATATGTATAGGATTGTATGTTTTATTGTGGAGGTAGTTTGAAACATATTATAAAATGGTTGGGTTTATATCAAACATTTTACTTCATCTATAAGTTCAAATGTTGACACAAAGTGCATATGTTGTATATATCACAGTATTATTATCATTCTGATTCTAATTGGAGGTGTATACATATTGGAAAGAGTTCCATAATATGGCACCCCTTTGGTTGATGGAATAAGCATAGAAAAATATGATGGGGGTGCCAAAAGGAACTCTCGCCTACATTTTAAGCAGTTAACTAAGTTAAATAAGTCAGATATTTGGAGCAAAAAGTGATATTGGACTGTGGATTATTTATTTGACTGAATATAAGCCAACTTTTATCTCAAGCTGGCAATCTGAAATATTTTTGGTCATTGCACTAGGTACCGTTGGTATTAATGAGATTAAATTACAAAAACATGTCCAAAGGAAAAAAGGCAGTTAATATTTAAAACCAAATTAAAACAACTACCTGTTATATTGGGATGACTAATGTTAAATATGGATAAAGGTGTGACTAAATTTCTTTACTAAAAAATTCTTTTAAACATATAAAAACTGTTAACTTTTACCAAAAATGACCATGCATTTTAAATATTCATAATGTTTTAACCCTATTAAATGAACTTCAATTGAAAAGGTTCACAGCTGATGTTATTTAAATTGATTTTAACGAATTTTGAAGTGTTTGATCAAGAACAATGGTTTATGGACTTATTTTATAACCATTGGTGGGATGTCCAAATAATAGCTGACCTTACAGAAATATTTCTAGTATAATACTGACTGGTCGATATTAAAAGTAGATTTGATTGGAGTGTTGACATATCGCCTGTTTAATGTCATTTTTCTAAATATTTTAAATTTAATATTATATGCATTATGTCCTATATCTAAAGTGCTTAAAATTTATTGAATAAATTTTGTCATTTAAATCTATATCTATTTGACCAAGTTATAAATTTGTAAATAGACGAATATCTATCAGTGGATGAAATGTTAAGAGAATTTTTGACATTATTGTCTGCATATCTAGTAATTTTTACGTAGACCTTGATGCTGTGGATAGATTCATTATTATCTTGGTTTTAATTTCTAAAAGAGTCTTAGTGTTTTATTTATGAACATCAAAAGGGTTTATAATACTTCAAACTGGAATTTATCCAGCAATAATGATCAGAGTTTTTGGAATATGCCTTTAACATTATTATCAACAAAGCAGAAACTTCAGGGGGATTTTCCAACATACCATGAAACGGGATTCTGATTATCTTTTTATGTCCCCATTTTTAAAAAAACCCGTAATTATGTAGATTTAATGATGTTGTGTTCATCAGATATATTCTTAACTTTCCTGATTTATTTTGCATGATCTTTAATGATCTTTAATTACCTTTGCAACAGAGTGGATCACGGAGACATATAGTTTTACCCCATGTCCATTCCAATTGTCATTTAATAAGGAACAGTTTCCCAGACATTGTTTGAACTCTGCTTGAGATACATTGTATTGACTAAATTTGATGCATAAGATAGCCATGATGAGTTACAATCAAGTTAAAGAATTTTGTTATGATTTTAAGCTCACCTGAGCAGCGGAGAATATAGCTTAACATTGGACCTATGGAAAACACTTTCAAAGACATTCTTCTCAGAAACTACTTGTCCAATCAGAACCAAACATGGTCACAAAGGTCCTTAGATGGTCCTTTCCAAAAAAATGTACCAGCAGGTCCATGCCTCATCCAAAATGACTGCCAGCAGGAAACATAGTTCAACATTGTACACTACTGGAAATGCCATTCATATCGATGTCTGGCATAGTCCAGATCAGCGATGAGGGATCTTGAGAGCCTCTTGTTTAAATTTTTTACAGGAGTTATTGCTCTTCAGACTTTATCATTTTTTATGAAATAAAGTTTTCTGAACTTTTAAAGGTCCATTTGAGTTTGCGTCTTGTTATTGTTAATTGTGTTAACCTTGTTGATTTAGAAATGATTTTTTAGGAGTTATTGCATTTTGGACTATCAAATTTCATGAAATAACAGTTTTTCCATTCTTTATATGCCCCCCATCGTAAGGCAACTGGGGTATTATCCATCTGTATGTACATTTGAAAAATTTCCTCAAGGATTTCTCAGCTTGTGTAGGCAGTAATGATTTGATATTTGGTCTGAAGCTTTGGTATGATGGGTTGTACTGTGTCTCCCTTTTTATGCCCCCGGATCTTTAGATAGGGGGCATATTGTTTTTGTCCTGTCTGTCTGTCTGTCTGCAACTTCAACCTGGCTCATAACTTTTAAACCAGATGTGATACAACCATCATAATTAGTATGTGTATTGATCATGTGCAGCTGAACACCATTATGCAAATTTCACTAAGGTCAGGTCAAAGGTCAAGGTTACAGAGGTCAAAAGGTCAAAATCTAGATTTTGCTGTAGCTCCTTAATTACAATAGCTAGAGGCTTGATATTCTATATGTGAATAGATCTAATGCAGCTTAATACAAATCCACCAAAAAAAATTTGATCAGGTCAAAGGTCAAGGTCACCGAGTGCAAAATTGAAAACTTGAACATTGCCTATATCTTTTCCAACCACATGTTATTGGACCTTCATATTTGGCCTTTATATTGATCATATAAAGCTGAACATCGTTATGCAAATTTCATTAAGGTCAGGTCAAAGGTCAAGGTCACAGAGGTCAAAATTTAGATTTTGCTTTAGCTCGCAAATTACATTTGCAAGAGGCTGGATATTCTAAATGTGGATAGATCTAATGGAGCTTAGTACATATGTCTACTTAACCTTAATTTCTAGTGATTGCAATTTTAGGATTTATTTTGTATGGTAGACATGGCTGCTGCCGGCGGCGTAGTGCTTCACAAACACATATTGTTCAAGTCTGTCACTCATCTACCTTCTGTTTGCCGTTAACTATCTGGTGGAGGCAACTGTGTCCCATGGACACATTTTCTTTTATTTGTAGATTGTTTGAGATATTGACTTGATATTTGCTATTTGAATTTATATTGGTTAGCTGCAGATCAATTTTGAATTTTGTCGTAATTCTTTAATTTTTGTATGAGTTGGAAAGATTTTACTGGCAATTCTGACACATCTACCGGTAGTTTCCTCATTTATCTGAAAGTTTACTTAGACAGTTTATACTGTATTGTTATAAGCCAGTTATGTAGATATGTTGTTTTATTGTATTACGAGAATAAATTATAATATTGCATGTATTTTTCTCATCAGAGCAACAGCTTCCACTTACATGCATGACCACAGTAGCAGAAGCCATGCTATTGTTACAGTTAATTTTATACAGGTAAGTTATAACTAGTCTATAAATACAATAGTTTATAATGATTTGACTACAACTGTATTACCCTGAAACGGTACATTGATAATTGTCTATTGACTCTCTTATTATTAATATTTTCTGCGATGAGTGCCAGAAATTGTGATGAGCATGCATTTTCTAATTTAAATTTTACCATGACAATTTGCAAATTGTTCATTGATTGTTATAGCACTTTCCATAAAGTGTTGTTATCTTTTCCTGGATTGGAACTCTCCCATCAAATTGAGGTACAAACCCTTTTCACTTCCGGTTATCACTCTTGTGGTTGGCTAACAATACACAACTTAAACCCTGAATACATTTTAATTCTAACAAAATTAGTGCAGTGTCACAGCAAACAATGACCTAGTAATTTAAATATGAACAGTGTTATAAACTGTGTTCAGGATGAAAAACAATCAAATGATCAACGTAGATAACCAGAACTGTTTCATTGTATTTAAATGCTGAAACCGAAGAGTGGACCAGATGAATTTTTGAAAAGGCCTATTGAT
The DNA here is from genome assembly GCA_002080025.1 of Modiolus philippinarum. Lineage (NCBI taxonomy): Eukaryota > Metazoa > Mollusca > Bivalvia > Mytilida > Modiolidae > Modiolus > Modiolus philippinarum. The sequence goes on along the minus strand of MJUU01002492.1, from coordinate 51,779 downwards.
GTCAATCTTCTAGGATAGTGCATTTAGCTAGTATTGTGGAAAATACCAGTATATCAGTTATCATGAGATTTGCAGTTTTATTGTCTAGCCTTTAAGATTTGAATTTTAGTTTTAAGTACTCCAAGTGGCCTTAATTTGGTTCATAGTGCTTTGTAGATCTACACTTGTGCAAAGATGGACACTGTTGTCAAAATTAGTTGATCTTGGATACTTTTAGAATCATGTGTGATTGATATTTTTATCTGAAACTACAAAGCATAAATAGATGGCATGCTCCTACCCCCTGTGAAGGATAGTGCCCTGTCCTTAGAAATAAGTTACTGTTATATTGTCTTTGTTTTTTAGGCCCTTTACTAGTAAGGGATACTTGTTAGGCCCTTTACTATAAAGGGATACTTGTTAGGCCCTTTACTAGTAAGGGATACTTGGTTGGTTAGGTTCTCTAGCTACAATAAAGTCAAATTAATTTGACTGAAGATGGGACTGGAGGAAGGGGTAAAAAGGCCAGTCACAGTGCATTTTGGTCATATATAAAAGATTCAGTGTTCCTTTCTTGGCCAGTATTTAGCAATTTAATTAAGAAAGGACCAGAATATTTAAGTGGCTTGTAATAAATTGAAGTGACTTTAGCTGGCTAAAAATAATTAAAGTGAGATTAGTCATACTTATCAATTAAATAGTAACTCCTTAAATTATGGAATAAACAGAAGAATTAATTTGTTTTATTCATGGTATTATTTTATGAGTAGAAGTATTAACATTTCAACAAGCATCAAAATTATATATATTCTTAAATCTGTTTGATTAAACAAGTTATGTCATCTTTTGACACATGGAATTTAATTAGGATATAGGTCATCATGGTAAATTAGAGAAAAATTAAATCTTATAATGAATGAAAGACTGGATTAAATGTAACTAATGATTTGTGATACCTTACAAGGTGAAATCACGGGTATTGACATTCATTTCTATAACTTGAGGTATAATTTAAAAGCTGTACCCGTAATGCAAGCTAAAATTTATTGCAAAGATCACAATTTGTGGCACTTTTCATGAGGAAAAAAAATGAGGCGTGATGTTAAAGGAATAATATAATGACTTGCATTATTAATAAGTGTGTCTGGCTGCTTTAAAGATGTCTGAACAAAACACTCTTAATATTTTACTTGTAATAAATTATTCTTTGATGGTATTATAAGATCTTATAGAATTAATCTGATTGTTAGGTTCTGTTAGGAGAAGAAGATTATGGTTTGCTTTAGGGCTTTCACACTAGGCTAATATAATACTGATTATAAATTCTTTAAATTTACGGACCCCTTGCTTAGTATATGAATTGAATGTTATAATGACATCAATTATATCTTGTTTTTGTCTATAATGAGATGGTATTTTTCTCGGGATTGACTTTGATAGATCACACCTTTTTTAAGTTATTTGGAAATAGCACGAAATAATCATTTTAATTTCTATTACAAATAATTTAGGTTTTAGATATCAATTCATGACCAGAGGCATTATCAAACAGTCAATATTGCAACTTATCTGTATGTTATGTTTGGAGGACAATATTTGACTTATGTAAATTGGATAGGGCTTTTGTATGTCCTGACCATGGATATGAAAGGGACTTATAAATTAACATCTGTTTTCACAAATAATATTTGGTGTTGATTTAATTATTCAATATATCATTCACCATTGCAGAAACAAGTCCATTATAAGTAAAACATACACCAAAATATTTGGATTGGCTCAGGGCTTAAACAAGCCAATGTTAATGATCAAAAATCAATTGTTAGTAGACCAAAATTTTTGAAATTATTTAGTTTCTTAAATGCTGTATTTTCAGCAGTGAAACAATTATTCGAAAATGAAGAGTTACATAGACAAAAATTTATAATGAGTAAATCAAAACTAAAAGGTAAATGATGTTCCCAAACACCCAATTTAGAATGGTTGCAAGCCCAAACTTTTATGTCCAAAAATTAATTTGAATCAAAACAGAAAGCTTGTCATCTGCTATCTGGTTTGTTCATTAGACCCAAAATGTTCATTCTCCTCCTGGATTTACCATCAGTGCAAAAACATTCAACTTTGACATATGTGAACTTATTAACATATCTTTTGTAACTGGGGCAATTTGAGCGTAGATGTTTTTGAACTCAAGACTGCATTATTTTTTAGTTTAACATTCCCATGTGATAAAGGGTACCTTGCTCTGACCTTAAATCTCTTAGTGTAAAAGGTTTCAAGTTTGAGAAAAGCTTGATGTTTTGTTTTAATGTCAATTTTCAATCTCTTTTATATAGCTTTTGTTTCAAATTGAAAAAAAAACAAATCAAGTTTTCTTTTTTTGTAGGCCAAATTAGAGGATGATTTACCCCATGAAATAGTCAGCAAGATACATTTAGTAGACTTGGCTGGAAGGTATGTAATACAGTATTCCCTCTTTTCCAAGGAGCAACTACTGAAACAAAATTACGTACTCCTACTAAATCAGAGAACTACTATGAAAAAATAAAGTATTCCTCCATCTAGGAAATCCCTACTCCCTACTATATATTAAAATACAGTACCACTTCTCGATCAGGAAACCCCTACTGCAACAAAATACAGTATTCCTCATTGATAAGGAAACCCCTTCTGCAACAAAATACAGTATTCCTTCATCAAGATACCTCTACCGCAACAAAATACTGTACTTCTCCTTCATCAGGAAACCTCTACTGATACAAATCCCATATTCCTCCATCAAGAAACACAAACTGCAATAAAATACAATATTCCTCCTTCATCAGGAAACCCTACTGCTACATAATACAATATTCCCCATCATGAAACCCCTACTGCAGCTAAATACAGTAACCCTTAAAGATACAAAAAAATACAGTATTCCCAATCTTGAAACCACTACTGCAACAAAGTACAGTACTCCTTTTTCATCATGAAACCCCCACTGGAACAAAATACAGTAATCATCATCAGGAAACTCCTACTTCAACAAAACACAGTATTACCCCATCAGAAAACCCTACAAGTATTCCTTCATCATCGGGATCAAATAAGTATTTTGTATTTTAGAGATGCAATGTTTACATAAAACCTGTTGGATCAAGTACACTTATAAGTTATAAGAGTTCATCCTTCATAACATGATGTCATAAACAGAACATTCTTGTCAACATACTCGTTTCCACCTGAGCAATGTAGATGTTTTCACTTGATTAAATGCAGCATATTATTTCCTGTATTGTATGCATCTTCAATAATGATTTTACATAAATATACTATTATAATGAAATACCAGGGGAGGATGTAATGATTTATGGATAACATGAGGTCAAAGTCATAAAAACTAACAAATGTCTTCAAAGGAAAGGCCAGAGCCAATTTCTCCTTGTGCTTTTTATTGTCAAATTATGATAATACTGAAACATGCATGAAATATCTCATTTAATAAGCATTAAATTGTAGAAACATGCTTTACGATAAGTCTTATGTTGAATGTATTGCTTGTATTGGTGAAGAAACATCAGATACATATGTGATAGAATAGCAATATGTTAAAATCTTCAAAGATAAATTTCTTGTAGTATCTTAAGTAGTTAGACTCATTTTAATATTAGATTTTGTCAATTTCTAATGTGTGGCAACGAGGGTGAAATATTTTATCCATTCAATGTTATGAAGGAGTGATTAGGAGGATTTTAGAGATCATGTATTAAAAAATGAGATACTTTCATGTTCGCTATTTTACCATATCCAACATATTTCAGACACTTTATACTTTTGATCAACATCGTCATATGTGGTATTTGTAATTCATATTCCTGGCTACTTTTTTGGTTACGATTAAAATTCCCTCAAACATGTGGTAGGGAAATGCTACTCATAGTGTAAAATTTGTTGTTTATGATGTGTATTATAGGGGAAAATACAATTTATCAAACAAAAATAGAATATTCTTTAATTTCTCTTTTACCCCTAATTGTCAGGGTCAGCATTTTCTGCAGTAAGCTGGATTTCAAGATTTTGACCTCATATATTTGTTAGAAAAAAAATGGAAGTTCCTTTAATTTTGGGTTATGGCAGTTTCATTATTTTTATCCTTGTAAAAAACCCAAATTGGTCTATAGAAACAAGACTATATGTATGGTTTTGAGTTGATTTTCTTGGGAGAATAGCAGAACACTATCTATTTAATAATCAGAGAACACCATAATCCCCAGACACAACATTAAACAGACAAGATAGTTATGTGATTTTGTACAGTGATAATCCACACTTAGATCTCATCAATACATTGATATTATACCACTTCAACAAGTATATTGTGATATCTATGATGAGTTTCTGCTTGTGGGTATAGATATAGTGATATTAGATCCATAACACTCCATTGACATGGGATATTGAAGTTATTCTAGTGTTATTTAACTGTTATTTGAACAGAAGATTGATATCTCATAAATAGCCCATCTAGTCAAAATAAAGGTATTTAATTCTATGATTGGTATGAAAAACATTTTCATTTCCCTTTTATATTGTTAATTAGTTACAAAAGATTTAATCCTGATACCACGGGAGGTCTTATGCATATATATGACATCTTTTTAATCTTTATTTGTCTTGTTAGATAGTGAATTTTTATATAGGTTAATGTGTTTGGTTTAATATCAGGGACCATTTACATACACAAGGTATTGGCTCTCTCTATGAAATAATTACTATAGGGTTGTAATGCCCCACTAAATAATTTTAACAATTTCAAATATATTACATTTAAAATCTTATTGATGATTCAATTCCTTGGTCCATATCTTAGATTTTTGGTTCATCAGTGATTTAAAGCTGATGTCTATGAATATGAGATTTTAAAACCCTTTCACAGGAAGTGGCCAGTTTAATTATTGTATGGTGCTCCCAGTTATGTCTGTAAATCCATTTCTCAATCTGACTGTCTGTCATCTTAAGGTTTTCTACAGATAACTTGTGATTGAAATATTTCAAACAACAAACTTGTGATGTTACTTGTTGAACACAAAATGATTTAGGATCAGAGGTGAAAATGGTTGAGGAGTAATTCCCCTTAAAATTGGGGTTAACAGCTAATTACTTCTGAACAAAATAGCATAAACTCTTCGTTAAACCCAGGCTCTGTAAGATTTTTGGTTCAGAGGTTTAGATTAACATATAGTCTTGACCATTTAAAAAGCTTGATTTTTTTTTTCAAAATTTGGTAGCTACCATCTAATAATTCATCAATAAGATTAAATATCAAATACTGTAATCAAACTTGGAATGTGTAATTTGTTCACCACAAATTTCAGACCAAATTGAACTTTGGGTTCAGAAATGAGTTCTATCATATGAAACATTGCATGGTCCTACATCATTCTGGTTTTTTCATTATAGATGTTCCACTTTTTAAGCCATAAAACATTCAATACTTGTAATAGATTTATTGGTATATACATATTGACTTGTATTTTGTTATACTATCAGTATAAATCTTGTACATGAGAATTACATTATATTTGTGTTGGTTCATGCATTTTTTGATATGCCACATAAACCTGGGTTCTTTATACTACATGTACTTACATAAAATGGGAAACCATCACATTTATATTAAGGTTTAAAAATGATTTAGAAACGGTACAAATTAGACATACTACAATTTTAAGTAAAGAACCTTGTCAGATTTTATTGAAATGAAGAGTATGTTGTCTTAGCTGCAGAACGGTAGCCCTTATGTTCTTTGTAATTATCTTTTTATAGTTGTTGACTATATGGTCTGCCAAATTCAAAAATATAAAAAGGACCTATAGAGCTACAGTTCTACAATTAATTTACACTGGTACACAGGTTAAATGTCTACGGCTTTATGTTGTATACTCATAAGGAAAGGAACACATAGTTGAGGATGTCATAAAACTGTCTGAAAATTATTGAGTTTTATTGTGTATTTATGTCCACTTTAAAACAGTTATTCCTCATGCAAAGTTTAATTTTAAGTTGTGAAAAAGCTTTTTATTATTGTATTTGAATAGAAGTAAAGTTTATTATATGATATCGCTTGTACATGGTCTAAAACAAACATTCTGTTTGAAATTAGTAGCCTTTACCTATTTCTTATCATAATTTTTTTTTCTAACAGTAGAAGTAAGGATTGTATGGAGGTCCATATAGACCAAAAATTAAACTATTTGAAATTCAGCATTTTACATGTTAGTAAAGTCAAAGTTAACTTATTTTTTTTACACATAAAACAATAATACATTGACTTAAGCTCTTCATTTATAGTTATTGCCTTCATTTTTTTCAATAATTTAACAAAACACTTGTTACAAACCATTAGAAAAAATATGAGAATGTGCCATTGTTGTAAATTTCTTTACAATTTACAATTATACAGTCAGTTTAACAAGTGTATCTATGGTAGTTTACTGAAAGAGGCTATGGATTTGTTGTACATAAATGAATCAATTATAAATGAATACATGTACAATAGTGCATTATTTGACAGGAAACATGGAGCATAGTTCAGTATGTTTATAATTGATACAGTTTCAACATGTCGACTTTTATATAAGAAATCAATTATACCTATAACCGTAATGATGTTCTGCAGGTATCAACATGTATTACGAAATAAATCTGACAAATAAATAATTGAAATGTTTTGTATTTAAATTACTCTCAAACTGTTTACAGTTTAATTTATCCACAGAAATGCACTAATTTTCTTTTGTAAATAAAGAGAAAAAGGGCATATAGAGCTGTGACTGTTAATCTTTAATTCAAAATAAATTTTTATTTCTTTTCAAGTATTAAATTTATATGACCGAGATGTAAATAGCAAATCCATTTTTATAGGTTTTTCACTTTGTGTATTGCATTCTGTCAATATTTGTTAACTGATTAAAATTCTATAAAAAAATTCAATAGTATGGCAGGATTGTACTTTTGATATCGTGAAAACTCCAGTGGTATTAAATATACTATACGGTCAAACCTTCAATGGCTTTAACAACCAAGGGACTGATGAAAATAGATTAAGTTAGAGGGGTATCAAAGTCAAACAGTGTTCAGATTTTAGCAAAAGATCCAGAAAAAATGTTTGAGGTTTGATACATACATTGTGTTCGAGTTTTGTAGTTCGAGCCATTGAAGTTCAACTGTACTTCAGTATTATTTTCAATCTTGAAGTTTTGAGTGTCATAAAGCTTCAAATATCCAAGAGTACCAGACCCTAGCTCCAGGCTTGTTGGAGTTATTGTTACTGCCAGTTCTCTAAAACATTGAATATGAACCACATAACTTGATGTTTTAAGAGTGTTAATTCTGATGACTGTATGAAAAACAAAAAAAAAATATCTATGTTGTCTTGAAACTGAACCTGTGATGTTATTTAAATTGATACGTGATTTTTGAAATTGGGCTTTTATCATTTAAGTTCTCTAAAAATAAAGACATAATTTTTTTATATTTCTTAGTGAAAGAGCAGATCCAAACTGGAGTTTGAACTACAAAGGCAGACTGAAGGAGGGTGCTAACATCAACAAGTCTCTAGTTACTTTAGGAAATGTTATAAAATCATTAGGTAGGATATCATTGGAGGAATTATCCATGGACAATTGTCAAATTAAATGTTGAACAATTTATAGCATCAAAATTGAACATTCTTACCTCTTATTTTTCTGAAGAAAAAATTTATATAACAGTACTTAAAACTGAATAACTTTTTGTTGCACAAATAAGTAGTATATGCATTGCTTCAAACTTGAAACATTGTACAATCAAAAAACATTTTGTACATTGTGTCCTTCGCACCATTTTATATTAGCATGGATTTAAAATTGAAAAAGAAAGAGACTAAAAATACCGATAAATACTACTGAACAGGCATTTGCTACCACTAGGTATTCAAGATTTGTATATTGTTGATGACCTTATTTTTGACTTAATTAACACTACAAACAACAGTGAAGTCATTGATCCTTGTTTTGTTTTCATGGTATAAATTTGATTTTGTCTTATATTGCGTTCTATAATCTTATGCTTTTCTAAAGAGAAATTTTTATTTTAGCGGAGAAGTCTCTGTTATCATGGAGTACAGACAATCTTGGGTCGACACAAAGTTTTACAAGCAGTGGTGGAGGAGAAGGAAGGGCGAGTCCATACTGTAGTCCTAAACGTCTCAGGTTACCATATATCCCCTACAGGGACTCTGTACTGACTTGGTTACTGAAGGACAGTCTTGGAGGGAATTCTAAAACTATAATGATAGCTAGTAAGTAAATAGTTCCCTGTTCACGTCTGCTTAGTGTGTCAGATATTGGAGTTTACTGTGGAAGTACTTTTATTCGTGGACATCAATTTTCGTGGTTTTTACAATTATCACTATTTCGTGGATAGAAGAAATGCATTTCGTTGGGAACTTAATTTTTTTAGTTTAAGCGAACCACGAAATCCATGAAAATTGGAACCCCACGAACAATAGCTTTTTCACAGTATTTGACCACATCAATTATAGCATTTGATTGATTCCACTCTATTCCCGATAATTTGGTATAGTAGAAATAGGAATAAAAATATCAGTGTAATAGCAAGGCTGAGCATTCTAAAAACTACAAATGAGTCCATGATTGCAATGCAAGCTGTTTAAGATCTACAAAAAAATCATTATATGAGGATTTGCAATTATTAAAGTAAATACCAGATAATGTGATGAATTTGAATTCTGTGACAATTTATGTTGCGTCGTTACAGCAAATCCTTCAAAATCAAGTGATACATTAAACTGGACATAAAAATCAATTTAATGAGTTGATAAATAATTTTTAGTTCACCTCAACAAAAGTGGGTGGGACTTTTGAAGTACCCCTGACATCCACATCTGTGTTTAGGTAAATGTTTTGGTAGCTGTACAAGGCAGCATCATCAAACGTTGCTTTCAGGTTGATCTTTGGTTGACTCATAGCCTCTGAAAAAATTATGTCTCTTTTACCTATATACTCCATTTGATTGATTGTCATTCAAATTTCATATCCCAGTCACTGTACATTGTAGGATCATCTATCTTCACACATGCATGCATATATTATGGTAGGTCAGCATCCATGCAAAATAAGGCCACTTTGGCCTATATTCTCTGCTTTATTGACCTGTATTCAAGTTTTTCGACAAGTTCAGATATCAGTCACTGTACATGGTAGGATCATCTGACCTGCATATGTATGCATCAGTGATGATGTGTCAACTTTCATGCAAATTTGGTCACTTAAACCTACATATTCCCCTTGATCAACCTACATTCAGGTTTCAGATAAGTTCAGATCTCAGTCACTTTACTTGTAGTATCAGCAAACTTGGCACATGCAGACTTCTCTGAATGTACATCAGCATGTAGGCAAATTTGGGTCACTTTCACCTTCATTTTATGCTCATTTGATTAAATTCAATTTAAAGTAATAGTTCAGTTCTCAGTTACTGCATATTAAGGGTTAATCTAAACTTAAATGCTGGCATTTCTGCATGCTGTTAAGTGAGCATTCATGTCAAGTTCAGTTCCTGTGAACATATGCCATAACAAGGCAAACTTTGTAATCGTTGATTACCTATATTTTCCAAATAATCCTTAGATGGCAACTTTACATGATAATTTAAAGGTAATTATTATATGTAAAGTTATTTATCTTTGATTTGGTTAACAGATGTTTTATTCTATTCATGTTAGCTCAAATTAATATGTATAGTAAAGTAACATTTAGTTAACAACCCAATGTTGGTTTTCATGCCAATAAGATAAGTTTTTGTTAAATTGAGGTTGAAAGGCTAATCACTTTATATATAATAGTAGTAAGATTTAAATCAACCTCTGTCAACACTATGCTTTGAAAATCAAATATAGATTCAAAGAAAAAAACATTTTATCCAAGTTTCAAGATATTTTTATTTTTATATAAATAGTTTACATTCTTGTTAAGTCTTAAGTCTTCAAAATTGAATATTTCACTGAAACTCAAATTTTTTCATTCATCCAATTCTGTTACAGTATTGGTGTTACAAACATTCATGTGCCATTGCCATATTTTGGGAAATGAAAATAAAAATAACATTATTTTTTCTGCATTCATAATTTTATTTCAAAGCAGTCTTGGGTTTTAAGATACAATTTTAGAAAAATATATCTTTTTAACATTATCTCCTCATTATCTACACATTACATTTGACAATTTGTAAATTATTTTCCTTTGTATGCTTTTAAAACTAATCAAATATAATTCATGTGTATATTTGAAGGCAAATTACATTTTTTCAAGCTATGAGTAATGAAATTTGAATGAAAAGAAATTATCTGTCCTTTCCATACAATAACTTGATATGTATTCACATATTATACTGTACCATACAGAGAATGACTTATTGTTTATCTCAGTGATTCACTGCAGTAAAAAAAATAAAATTGCAAATCAGCTTAAAATATGACATTTTTATAGGCATATAAGCACTACTTCAGATTTCAATTGTCTTGTGGTAAAATAGGTTTTCAGATGATAAAATATTTAAAATTTTCTGAATTAGCTCTTCAAATATTCAGTACATGCTCTTGATCTGTATTAGTATATTGTAAAACAATTAATGTATTACATAGCTACTATTTTAACAACTTTAAATATTTTATTTTTTAGCTGTATCACCTGCCAGTATATGTTACAATGAAACAATTAGTACACTTAGATATGCACAACGAGCCAAAAACATTGTCAACAAACCAAAGATAAATGAGGTATATAATTGATGAACAGATTTTCAGTTACAAATTTTTATACCCCTTACTGTGTAAAGTGGGTTTTAGTTATATTACTGTATTTACCACATTAAATGCATAGTGTTTTAAAAATATTTAGAGGCTTATTATTATTTTTTCAACACAGCTAAGACTTTTATTTACCATAATTACAGCAAAAAAATAAATACCTGAAATAATTGAAATACAAATTATGCTGAAAAACTGAGCTTTCACCAACATCTGTATGGGAAGTTTTGAAAGGGTCTTATCATGGCTAAAAGAATGTTTTTCTAATCTGCTATATTTGTTATTCCTCTCTCATGTACTCTGTTTCTTGAAACTTTCAGGAATTACCATGTGCATTTTTCACTTTTAACAGGACATTTGAAGCAGAGGGAACATTGGGGTCAGCATGTCAATCAGACTTTTTTCAGACTTGCAAATTAAAGAAACTTCATCTGAACACTACTCCTTTAAATCCACTTCCTACAAAGTTGATTTATGACACAAGTTCTATTTTTGGAAGTAAAGTAATATCTAGAAAATACTGAAATGCTTTTAAAGCAGTGTTGGATGACATTTCCTTTCTATTTTGTTGAATTACAAGTTTTAAGTTTGGATAATGGGAGTTTTTCTTCATATCCTTAATATAATTATTATGTTTTTGAAGTTTTACAAAATTATGACATAATTTTTTTTACCTCCCTAATGGTTGGTTTTATTGATTGATATGAAAAGTACATCTTACAACATGAGGGAATTTAAATAAGCCTTTGAAAGAAATACTCTTTGTTCAATTTGTTGTAAAATTTGATTGAAGAATTTGATAATAGTAATAGAATGAAATTTTATGCTATCTTGGTTATGACATGATGTCATTATTCTTAGTATGTAAGGTGTGGTTTTTAGATATACCATTCATAATGGTAATAAAATGGTATTAAATACACTGTTCCAGATACTATTATATTTTCCTTGTATAGTGACAGGGTTGTCTGTCTCTTAGTACGTTCTATTATAATTTAGACAAATGTGGGAGGACAAAATTTGTTAGTGACCATTTAACTTGTCTTGTATGATAAAAGGATCTGTGTTGGTGTTTTGTCAAGATTAATTGATGTTCAATTTAAAATGTATTTGACAAATTCAATGTATATAGATTTTGAAAATTTTATCATATACATGTTTAAAACAGTAGAGTTTGTTTGTACAAAATCAGGCTTATAACAATTAAAGTAAAGAAAAAATCCTGGTCCCACTTTCCCAACGCCATATTTTTGAAGGCTTATTAGGAATTTTGTAAATCAGGCTTTTAAGGAAGAGAATTTTAAACCCAAAGAGCATTTTAATTACTCTAGATTTACCTGATATAACAAAGAAAGATTGCTGAACAAAAAAGTTTTCATCTGTCTTCTGTTATTCACAAACAATTACACATTTTGATGGTAAAGTGCATCTCACACTTCTGAACTTTGCTTTAAAAACATTTGATAGAAATTGTTTTTCACACTGGCATATACATTGTATAACACAAAAAATTCAGAATGCATTTTATCAGAAGTTTGTTATTTTCCATGGTTTCTCTGATAATGAAAGAGGCTTATATATAATGAAATAAGATTGAGAGTCCTAAGGAATTTGTTACAAACAAACTTTACTGTACTGTTATTTTGGAAATTGTAAAACTTTTTAGTGTAGAAATGTCACTTGTGTGGAATTCTTTCTTTGTGACTTTCCATTTATGATCATAATTCTTTACACTTACCAAAATACTAGCAAACAATTGAGTTCTGCAGATTTATGTTTCCTCACAGTATATTCAAAATTAATAGTCAATAAATAACCTAAATGGCCCAAAAATAATGCCAATATCAGTTAAGGATAGAACTTTTCACTTGAGATGCTCCTTAGTTCTATGAAATTTCTAAATTTAAGAGAATATTTATACATACACCATAGTATTGAATTACTTCACTAGTGATGGTAAATGTTACATAATTAACAGCAGTATAGAAGGCTTCCTTTTGATTTTAACTTTTTTGCCAAGACTAATGTTTCAATAAATTGTTCCTCCAGGAAAATGCTACATCAATTTCATGACAATATACAAATTATACAAACTTGTTATAATTACTTCAGACTTTACACAGATGTTGTAAGTCCTGTCTGAGCCAAGCTCCGAGTTAATTGTACCAATCATCATACATATCGTAGTTAAATAAAATAAGAAAAAGAAAGGGTATATTGTTTGTAAGATTGTGTATTCACTGTGGTTTTTAAACCAGTTTCGATTCAGGGCAGATTTTCAGAATAACTAACTTTACATCTGAAATGCCATATTTACAATCCACTTCTGGAAACTTCTTCACCAGATAATTGATTGAAGAATCTGTATCACGATTCCATAGTGCACCTATTTTAGGTTTTGATCTGACTGATTTAAAGTGTTTTCATATGCCAAACATGGGCTTTGCCATTCATTGTAATGTATAATTCCAGTATGCTATCCACAACTCCTCCTTTACCACTGAATTTAATTTGACGAAACTTTCAGAGTTTCTTTATTATGTGATGCTTAAGTGCACCTCCAAATTTAGATCCTGATCTGACCAATTTTGGATTTTTTTCATAGCATGTATCTTCCATGAGATTGCTGACAGTTTTTCTAATTTCTGTAGGTTTGGTGTACTTTTAGCATATTACATTCAATATTTGTATTGATTGATTTAAGAAAGTTAACATCAAAAATTGATATTTTAATAAAGAATATATTGATTCTACTTAGGATGCCAGTGTGACATTAATAAGAGAATTGAGACAGGAGATAGACAGATTAAAACAGTTATTGGCTGGAACTCAGATGGTAAGATATCTCTATATATATCGGAATGCCTTTAGGTGTATTGTTTTATGTTGGCTGATTATAGAATGTAGAAAATGGGGCTTTTTTAGTTGAAAATTTCATTTAATTCAGTGGATTTCTACATTGAAAAGATCAAGATTGTCATATTTAAAGTAAAAAAAAATGCAGAAAGGTTTAGCACCTTTACCTTTGTCATGAAAATTTATATGTTAGAGGAAGTTTTGTGTATTACATAATGTAGGTCTACTTTTCTTGGGATGGTTTTTTTTTCACATCAGTACCATAGTTAAAAAAGTGATCTATGGAACACTGTACAGAAGAGCCATTTTTGGCTCAGTGAACCTCTAAAATCTTTTAAGCCAGAATTTCAAGTTTCAGCTGCAGGTATACAACTAGATCAAAAGAAAAACATATCTTGCAAATTTGTTTGGAATATGGCTTATAGTTTTGAAGGAGTTTCAGATTAACAAACTAAATTACAATAACAAATGATTTATGATGGCTTGGTGAACCTCTCAAATCTAAAAACCAAAATTTAAGTTTAATGTGCACAATCAGATCTGGAAAGCAACATACACTGAACATTTGGTTTGAATCTGACTGAAGGAGTTGCAGATTAAGAAACTGAATTATTAAATGAGCTATTTCGCCTCCATGAACCTCTAAAATCTGTAACATCAAAGTTTTAAGTATCAGGTGCACAATAAGACCAGGTGAGCAACATACCCTGAAAGTTTTTTGGAATATAACTTAAAATTTTGAAGAAGTTTCAGATTATCAAACATAATTAACAAATGAGCCATTTAGGCTGCATGAACTTCTAAAATCTGTGACACCAAAATTCAAAATATCAGGTGCTCAAATAAACCAGATAAATAATTTATCCTGAAAGTTTGGTTGGAATAGGACTTAAAGTTTTGAAGGAGTTGTGGATTTAAAAACAACAGACAAAGCAAGACAATGGATAGTAAGTCTTATTTGTCTACTCTGCTTACAGCATGTGACACAATGACGATGAAAGAATAAATTATGAATTCCATGTGAAATGAATATAAATAGAGGAAACTTAATTTCTGATTGTTTTTTCTGTAAGGTATCTTTTAGTTAAACCCACTGTTAAGCTTTGCTTGCTTTTAAATGCTCCACAGTGATTTAAGTAGAGCTTTAGGTAAAAAAAGTCTTTCATAATAGATATGAATATACTAGTTATAAATGACCAAATAAGTGAAATCATATGACTTATTTTTCCCTATGTTGCTTGATAAAATCCTTTGAATGCCACTAACTTGCATTAGATTAAATAATGTAGTTGATGAAAGTATTTGTGACAAAACCTATGCATGTCTCGTCACTGCTAGCCTAGACTTAGAATTTTGTATTGCAGGGTTTTTTTCCACACAGTGATGTGATGTATGTTGTTCCTTTTCAAAAGTCACAGGCTGAGGTAATAGAAGCACATTTTCAGACATAACAATATATTTTGAAACAAAAGTACTAAATAGACCCTTTCATGATAACTGTGGTCCTGCACATGCCCTGATATGCCTTTGAGTGGGTAAAATGCAACGTCATAATATTTATGATTAATTGTCCTACGACATCATTTTTGCGAAACTGTTTTCATTTTCCACTCAAAATCACAGGAACAGTTATTGTGAAAGGGTCCATTATAAAGTCAAGATAACAGTAAACACCTACAATGCTTGAAAATTACAATCATGTGACATTTTTCTGTTGCAAATAACGCAACAACCAATACATTGAAATAATAAAAATTTTCATGAATGACACAGGAGATTCATATTTCATGCTAATAAAACATTGTATTTTATGCATGTAGAAATGATAAATGAATGAAATAATTTCTGAATTGACAGTAAGAAACCTTTTTTGTTTTATAACTTTGAAATTAAGAAGTGATTATTTCCTTTTTTTAAACTGAATTTCAATAGTTGACAGTTCATTTAGTTTTTCAAATTGGAGCAAATAATTATGTTCAACAAATCATATATTTGATATATACTTAAAGCTAGGTTTCATTAGCATTTTCATTTTAATCATTTAAAATTTTGTTTGTAGTATTGTCCATGTCATTGAATTACAACTTTCAAAACTAAGTTTTGTTTCTTGAGTTAGGAATATCTAATTAAAAAAGTTTCAATGTAGATTTGTTTCATTGGATTGTTAGGTCCTTATAAAAAATATAGTTAAAATTGTAAAATTTTGCACAAATAAAACCACCAGCTTTAGGACACAAAGTTCACAGATTTAAGCAATTTCATGATGTTTTTTTTTAGTATTTTGTTTTTTAGCCTGCAAATAGTTTTTCAGTCAAAGGGAAATAATTCATAATCACTTCCATGCATTTTCTAGGGTGAAGCAATATTTCCAGAAAATACATTAGAAAAGGAGCTTGAGCTACAAGAGGATAGGGTAAGTTTTTATGTAAATTAAGTTGACTGTGTCTAGTTAATTGAATTTGTAAGTAACAATATACTAATTAAGAAATAGATTATTGCAAGCGGGCTCTATGCGAATTAGAACATGGTCAGACCTTATATTTGTCTTCATTTTATACCTCAAATGAAGACAAATATAAGGTCTGACCATGTTCTAATTCGCATAGAGCCCAATTGCAATAATCTATTTCGATTCTAATATATTTAACAAGAGTTTTAAACATTCGAAGCGGCTCTTAGAGAGCAATATTCGGTTTTGCACTAGAATTGAAATATGTCGGAAAACTGCATAAGAACACACATAAATGGACATAGTAAAATCTATATATTCGTTGTTTAATTAATAAAAGTGGCTTATAAGCTTATGAATTTTTCCAAAAATCTGTTATGAGACATAGAAAATACGGATATTTTAAAAATCGAAGCGGTAATAAGTATGAGCTGGTTGTGTTTCTGATTTATATGACTGCTTAGTTATGTTATTTTTGAAGCAAAAAATAGGAAAGAAAAGGAATAAAACTCGTATTTATAATTTTATTAATGTTAAAAATTAAAAGTTTTATATTTAAATCGTAGAGCATGATATGCAACATTAATAAGATTTCGTAACAACAACACATTCGTTGCTAGGTTACGGTTATGTCAATTTCAGCTCCGAGTCTAAAATTTAGTAACTGTTGTAAATTTCTAATATTGTCATTATTTGATGTGGATTTCGGTGTGATTTATTATTTAAAACCTTATTTACACAAAATTAAATGAATATTGAGTGAATAAAACGTGAAATTATACATTACGAATGCCCTTTTGTAACAAAATATACGCATTTGATGAAAAATATTGTTGGAATTAGAACATAGCTTTGTTTCCAAAGCGAAAGAAGAGAGTCATTGAAATGGTTTAGCAGTGTACTATTGGATTAGAAACTAAATGAGAACAAAAAATTTCATATAGGATGTTTTCTGTCCAACTAAGCGAATTGTCTTCTTTGTATAAGTCTTTGTAAACAGTGATTGGTTCATCCAATACTGACATTTTACCTTGTTTCCTCATAAAAATATATTGTACTCCTTTGTTGATGTGTATATCAACCACATGGGTTATTCGAGGCTTGTCCAAGGTTATTTTCGTGCAATGTGTTTTTGCGATTTTTATTTCACATGCTGTCGTATTGCAGGATGATTATTTGTTGTGTATCTTGAAATTGGTACAGAAAGGAAAGTGCAGGACAAATTTTAAATTCCTGTTCCTGGTAAAAGCACACTATATTTCTAGTACATATGTGTACAGCACCTCCTGCAGATCCACCCCTTCAAAACTGATCGCTAGATTTTGTGTATCTGTGTATCTGTTGCAAATTGTAATTGTAATTTGTAAAAGGTAATATATGATGGATTAAAGGTGTATTTTAAAGTGTTTTATTTCGTAACAATGTTACATTAAACATCTATAGTACATAAAATCAATAATGTATAACGCCATTCAAAAAAAAATGTCTTTCAAGCCCCTCTTGCGTCTGCCAAAAGGTAGCCCCTCAAACTTTTTTTTTAGGATTTCAACAATTTTTTTTTATAAAAGTAACTAAAAACTCAAAGACTTATCAAGAACTGAAGTGTATGTTTAGATATCTTTGGAATAAAGCTCAGATGTATTAAAGATTTATTACATAGTGACATCTAAATCAAATTTTGCTGACATCCATGAAATCATGAAAAAAAAACACCAACCGCATCAAATTTAGAATAAAAAGGCTTTTAAGAAACAAACAATTTATCTTCAATGACCGTATGTATCTTCTGTTAGATAGTTATGTAACATTGGTTATTTTAAAGACACACAAATACGGAGACGAATATTTGTGATACACTTTATAAAATCATGTAAATGTCACTATAATAGAAAGGAAGGAAACTCAAAGAAGACAAAAACATTATCATTTGCTAAAGAGCTAACATTGTGAGTTAAGCTACAAGTAGAAATCTATTATAGTGTGGGGCTTCGGCTTACTGTATAATAGATTTCTACTTGCAGCCTAACTCACAATGTTATCTCTTTAGCCGATGATAATATATATTAAGTGTAATTTTATTTTGAAGACATTTGTCATGCATTTCTGATACATATGGTATTATTAATCTGGAATATCATTCCTGTTGTATTTTAGGCAAACAAATTAACACAGACTTGGATGGATAAGTGGATGGAGACTCATGAAATTATCAAGGTTAGGAAGTAAAGAGATAAGAAATGTTTAGAATGCAGAATTTTCTCTAATTCTGTATTTATACCCCCAGCAAACAAAGTTTGGGGGTATATAGGAATCACCCTGTCTGTCTTCTCGTAAGCGCAACTCCTCTTAAACCACTTGAAGGATTTTGATGAAACTTTACACAAAGGAAGGACACTATATGGAGATGTGCATGAAGGAATATGATTATTGTCCGAAACCAGGAAGGGGAGATAATTCGACTTTGACATTTTGTTGATTTCCTATGTATGGGTTACCACGTAAGGGCAATTTCTCTTAAATCACTTGAAGGATTTTGATGAAACTTTACAAAAAGGAAGGACATTATATGGAGATGTGCATGAAGGAATATAATTATTGTCTGAAACCAGGAAGGGGAGATAATTTGACTTTGACTTTTCGTTGATTCACTATGTATTGGTTACCTCATAAGCACAACTCGTCTTAAACCACTTGAACGATCTTGATGAAACTTTACTCAAAGGAAGAACACTATATGTAGATGTGCATGAAGGAATATGATTATTGTTTGAAATCAGGAAGGGGAGATAATT